>JASSUY010038447.1:0-29816 GCA_032466535.1 Forpus xanthops | reverse complement strand
AGCCATAACTATAAACACTGGTGTTATCAGCACTGTTCCCAAGCAGAAAATCCAAAACACAGTGCTCACCAGCTACTACTTAAAGAAAAATGACTGCTGCTGCTGAACCCATGACACCCATGTACTTTGTCTTGGATGTTATCAGTTAAGTCTCAGTAAACTCTCCTGGAGCATTTGCCAGTAGAACTTGCCACACCACTATTAATACTGGGTTTGGATTTGAAGTCTAGAATCTCCTGTATCACAAGGCTTCTAGTTTTTTTGTTTTTTTGGTTTTTTTTTTTTTGTTTGTTTGTTTGTTTTTTTGTTTTGTTTGTTTTGTTTTTTAACAAAGTCAGCCTAGTAAGAGTGAAACCCAACAACAACAAATGGAAAATATCAAATTGGAAGTTTCATGGAAGTATTAGTTTAATGGAAAATCAAAATCCACTTGACTTGAAATTCCTGGAATAGCTGGAAGCTTTCTTGGTTTTGTACTAAGAACTGATTCAACTTACTGAAATGTATTCTACCGTCAATCCCTTACTATTAATTTTATGTATAACTCTTCCTCCTTTACCACTGAGCAATACTGCATGTTCGTGATTGTTTCCTATATTTGGCATAGCTGTAGTTAAGACCAATAAATAGCAGTCTCCAACTGCCTGTTCATACCACTGTAAGAGTTATCCTGGGGTTCACTTACTGTGCATTAACTACCTCCTTCCACCCAATATAAATACACCCAGCTGCAGTGGTAGATCTGTGATGCAGCTATTGAGAACCCTAGCAGCAATATACAGTGCAAATTAATTTTAGTTAACCTGTCAGACAAACCTTAGTGTAAGCAGATATTAAAGACAACATGCATGTTGGTACTAAATACAGTGGCATATAAAACTTCTGAGTTGTTTTGCCTGTTCCAGACTGAGGTGTATGACGTTGCATGTTACACACTTTTGCCAAGTATCAAGTATCTTTGTTAACTGCTTGGTCTGTAGCAGCAGAGAAGTAGAAAAAAAAATTGCTTAGTGTGATGCTTTAGCTTTACAATTGTAAGTTACATGTTTTGCCTGTACAGAGGTGTATTAGTAGCTTCTAGAGGTCCAAGAAATGATGAGCATATATTTGTTTTGGGTGATGTCGTGGTTTGAGTGAGAGAGCGATTGCATGAGTTTGAGAGCCTCAAACCACAACAGGTGACGAAGATATATTTTAAATGGTCAAAGGCTGTTAGTTTCTCACTCAAATTTTACCTCAAACAATCAGAGAAAGGAGTTACCTAGCAAGTAGATTGCACACTGCATGTTCTCCTAGATGTCTCTTCTGACTAACTCCTGTTACCCATACTGCTGATCTTTATTCACTTCTTCTAGGGGATGTTCTGAAGCAACAGAACAGGTCAGGAAGAGAGCTGTAATGAACCTCTGTTTATTCCCATGCTTTACTGATACTTTGCCATTTTCCTTGGCTGCTTGATGCAATATTTTGGTGCTTAAGGAAATGCACAAGTACAGATTGACCGATCATGGTTGCTCTATGTACAAGTGAAAATACAAGTCTAAATATTTGTTGTAGAATAATCTCAAATAGACAAATGTGTAAACATGTAACATTTTATAAACAAAATACACAAATCCAGAAGTACCGTTGAGTTGTCCTTTTACTACAAGGGAAGCTGAACATGGACTCAGAATGCTGATGGCAAGAAAAATTAGTATCTTAACTTAGTGTTTCTTCCTTTGAAAATGCTGAACTTCTCCCCCCTTTCCCAGACTGGCAGTTGTTTTCTTATTTCTTTATCCTTTAAAGCTTGGTCTATTTTTAACACACTTGTGAAAATGTAGAGACATAGACCTATATGATGTTACTTTGAAGCCTGTAAGGCCATATTTAATTCCCAGAACTGGCACCCAAAAAATCACATTAACTGTTTACTTCTGTGCAGAAATGCAAAAATCATTGTTCTCTTAAAAATACATAACTTTCTCTTTATTTCAAAGTATTTAGTATATGAGAAGTTCTCATTTCATACTTTGAAGAGTGCATATTCTTAATCTAGTTAAGTTCTGATGAAGTAAGTGAAGCATGTTCTGTCACCTCCAGCTAAACATCCCTCTGCAATGTATCTAAGGACTAAAAAAATCAAGATTTAGTTTCATGAAAGATTGTATTTCTGTATAAACTAATACTACGTAGATAGCATACCTAATCATATTTTTTTTTCTGTTTTGATCTTTTGTCTTCCATGGTATAATGGAAATGTAGTGCAGAGTACTGTTTCTGTAAGACCTTTGAAACTAAAGCTCATCCTAGATGTGATTAATTCATAGCTGTAGTCTGCTTCTGATGGATGTAAGAGTTTAAGATGAACAAGGGAACAGGAAAGTGAGACAGGTCAGATGACTGGGGAAAAAAATACCAGCTAGAAAGATCTTTTTTCTTTCAAGAGCCTCTGTCACCCCTGTGAAGAGATGACCGCATCAGCACTCTTCTTGTGTGGCACATTTTTTTGCATGGTTTTGGTGGAGTTACTAAGATGTAGCTCATTTGGTACAACGGTGGAATTGAAGCAGTGGTGTTGCTGTTGTGGACTTTAGGGGAATCTTCTTCATTCAGAGAATTATTAAAAACAAGTGATGTGAAGGCTGCAGAAAAGGTATTCCCTGGCAGTCCAGTTACAGTGGTCAGGTCATGTAGGAGAGCAGTCTGTACAGATGTGTGATGCCCCAGATGACAGCAAAGATGGGAGGAGGTCACATGCGCTAAACAACATTTACAGCTCTGGCACAGAGCACTAGGATTAAAATAATCTCCTTAGAATCGAGAGAGGATTTCTTCTTTGTGAATGATAGACTTTGGTTCATGTGAGAAAAGCAAAGCCAATTGATTTAATAGCAATTAACTCATCCAATATTGGAGAGCCGTTACAGTTGGGCATAATTCATTGAAAATTGTTCTGGCAATGCTGCAGGCCATTAGATGTTTCAGAAAGGAGGTGGGAACTGATAGATATTCTGCACAGATGCAGTCAAGAGGCACAGTAGTTGGAGGAGTCTCTCTGTAATATTGCTTCATGCCAGCAGGTAGTAGCCTTCTTTTATCTTCCTAGAAAGCCTTAATAAGGATGCTGCTGGGGGGGAGGAGAACTGGCCTACTGTTTGATGGATTGGTAATCTGCCTGCCGGATAATTGTGTTTCCTATTGCACTTGATATAATAGTTTTCTGCCTAAATTATCAGTTACTTTGTTGTTGGGGTTTTTTATGTGGATTTCAGGAGTTAATCTTGACACTGAGCCATAAAGGCACGACTTTTTCTGTGTCAGTCTCACAGGGGAAGGAGGAGCTTTTTGCTGCTGGTCACCAGCAGCCAGAGAGGCCTGCTCTTCCCAGGCTTCTGTACCTCTCAGCACCCACTTTCTGTAGAGGCTTAGCTCCAGTCTAGCTAACATGCTGAGAATGTTTTAGCTCATGCCTGCCCTGGTAGTACAGGCTAATTTCCACGTAAGTTGGTCTGGGCATGCTGTGTTAACTTCCATAATGGTTTTTGTTGTGCAGCCCAGTGATTCCTGTGTTCAGAGAGGACCAGACATTTCCTACCAGGTACAAATCCTGCCTAGTTTCCTATTGTTATATAGGGCACCAAAAAATGGGGCAGATGGCTAGGATTTATAGTTGTAACTCCTCAGTTTTATGTGTAAGTATTCATTTAAATTGATGTGATGTTTTCTGTGGAAGTCATTCTGTGCTGTTCTCCATTGCATTGAATCATAATAGCATCAACAGTGATTTTAATATTGTACAATTTTCAAGCTCCTTGATCTACTTATGTGTCTGTCATCTGAAAATAACCATAAAGGACAAAGTACATTTTGCATATCTGAGAAGAAATCAGAAACAAGATGCATAGTTAGCACAATCTGTTACTTCATTTTAAATGGATCATTAATGAGGTTTTAAACAAATAGTAGAGCTTTTCCCATTTTTTTAATTAGAAAATTGAGTGGGGGAAAGAAAAATATAAATGAAAGAAAAACAATTTTCTTATCATTTTTCTTTTGTAATTGAATGACTTGCTTCAGTGCTGTGTGACTATATTTAATTATCTCAAACTTTCTTATGCTGTTTGTTAATGTCAGTCATTGTGCTGGCTGTGTGTCTGTTAGTTTATTTACATATGTGTGTGGGACTATTCCCAATGTGATGATCTGTTGTTTGATACAGAAATGTAATCACATTATACATCTTGAGAATGCATTTTCCTTGTTAATCATCTTATTCAGCTGATTCACCTTTGTTAGGACAGTTTTTGTAGGGTCAAAGAGTTTAACACTGGCAGTGATTTGAAAGCAACATGACCTGTATGCATCCCATCCCTTTTGGTCACTGAGCCAGTCGGGGGGAGACCCCCAGAATTCTGAGCCATTTACCACTCGCTTTGCTAGGCAGCATCTTACCGATGGCCAAAAAATTGTTTCTGTTTCCTGCCTTTTCCAGTTGAGCTGATCTCTGCTGTAATGTTTGATATGGGCAGTAACAGCAGCATGCTAAATTCCATTGGATGATGCTATAGGGGTATATTTAGTTTCCCTTATTGAGATGCATATATGTTCCCATTTAAGTAATGAAGTGTTTAAAATGCCATGCTGAAAAAAATGAGAAGACAGTTTTACAGCTGTAAAACTCCTATAGCAGTATTTCTAGGACAGTTTTTTTTCTGGGAAAATAAAAAAGTATGAATGTTCATCCATTTCACATGTCTGCTGTCATCATCTCTAATGCGCAGATTTGGCTATAGTAACTTCTGCTAAAATATCTCTGGAAGCAAAAGTCAGGTGGCTGGTTTCACTTGAGAAAGTAGTTAATTCCTTTGCAAACAGCAAGTACACTGCTTGTTCAGAACATCAGTGAGTCCTGATTCTGAAAACCGTGGAATTTTTTGGTGGTTCAGTGATACAGTTGGAGTTATTGTCAAGAATAACATGTGTACTAAGTTAATAAATCTGTGAGTTTGGGAAGGCATTTTACCTGGAGCTTTAATCTTGAACAAATACCTGATAGTAAATCTAGTAATAACACTTTAATAGGTGCACACTGAATAACTAGGGATAGGCATCACTGATGCTAAATACCACAGGGCCTGGATATAGGAAATACTGCACTGAAAAATATCTTGGATACTGAGTGCTTGTAGCATTTCAATCTATTCAACAATATATTGGGTAAAATATGTTTATACAGGATATTGATCGTTAAAAATATTTTGCATAATCTGTCTGCAACAGGTAAGTACCTCCTGGATGAATATGGAAATATTGAGAAATTGCTTCCAAATTTCCCAAATTAAAAAAAAAAAAAAAAAAAAAGCTAGTTTTCCTGAAATAGATACATGAAGTGCAGCATGCAGATAACAGAGGCTGTAGGAATGGTGCTTGCTTTGTTCTCTAGCAGATAAATTTCTGCAGTGGGTACCAAGAGAGCAGGCTGGGGATTAGCTGGGCATAAGATAGTGTGTGACTGATGTTTCAGGTCTCTGCAACTAAGTGTCTTCTTGTTACTGCTACTTCACAGCATGGAAGGGCTTTTGCACTACAATTTCTTTTCCTTCTTTGACCAAGCCTTTTGGATGTACAGGGTAATGGACTGCTCATGCAGCCTCAACAAGTCTCTGTGGTTTGCATCCTTCACAGGGTCCACCTAGCAAAGCAACCTGGCCAGGTCTGCTCCATTTGTTCCTCCAAATTGAGTGTCCTATTGCTGTGGAGGGCTTAGATGCGGTCTCTCATGTTGCAACCCTGAAGAATTAATGGGAAATGAAAAAAGCTTGATCCAAAGTCCTTTTGTTTGTTTGGGGTTTTTTAAGTCCTTTTTATTGATTTCAGTGGGCCGTGCGTTAGATCCATACTGCCTGTTACATGATATGTTGGTCCAGTGACTGACAGGGCTGCAGATGCTTATTCTTTTGAAGTCATTGGCCAAGGCATTCATATGAACCACAGATTTTATTGAAGCTGCAATTAAAGCAAATCAGACCTAATGCACACTGAAAGCCTTAGTAATTAGTATACAGGTGGGCATGAAGGAAAAGGCACAAGCTTAGCCATCCTTCCAAGCAAAACTGAAAAAATGAACTGTGTTTATAATCAAACAGCATGTGAATATTAACACACAAATTCCTCTGAGTCCCCTAGTTCCCCAATGCAATTATTTTCTATTCACATTAATTGTTCCTAACAGATGACAGTAATGACTTTGAGTTAAAATGTGTGCAAAGGAAGCCTTCAGCAGATCAATGCTGTATAAAAATAGGGTCACTTTTGCAATCATTCACTCAAGGTGTAACAGCTCAAAAATAAAACAACATTAACGTGTTGATTGATTTATAAATGTTAATTTTGTAGTTGATTTTTGTGCCTTTTCTCCTGAAACCTGTCAACCTCTATGGATAGTGGCGAGGCTTGTATTCATTTTTTCATTGTTGCATGTGAAGTAATGATAAGTTGCAAAACAGGAACTAGAAGAAAAAGTAGAGTTTCTTTTCAAAAAAGAATTATCTGTTCTGCAGACAAGAAGACTTGGACAAAGTAAGCACAAAGAGCAATGTTTCAAATTAGAGCAAATCTTCTTTTACCTTGAGGTCTTCTTTTCCCTTAAAATTTAACAGCAGAGTTTGGAATTTTAGAAATGCTGATCTGCTGCATATTTCACAAATGCTTATGTTTTGTTCATTCCCTTCTGCTCCCCCAGAAACTCCATTCATGCATCTTAGACCTCTCATCTGGGGATTTGCTTTCAGAAGTAGAACGAAACAGAAGCCTGGTGCAGTTTCGAACTGCTGATGCTCAAATTCACGTGAGTTTTTGTGCTGTCCTTGTACCCCTTATTTGGGACCCTGCTTTTTGCCTCTGAAGTCAGATGCCGGGGAGGAGACATAAAGCAGAGCTCTGAATTGAAAGACTGTTGAGGCAGATAATAATACTTCTTTCTTCTGTTCTCTGAAATTCAATATTGTGTCCTCAGTTGATATAGTAAGCAGATAGTGTCACTCTGTGCAAAAAAAAGTGTAAATCTTAGCAATGTCCCCAGTATACCTTTTTGGGTATTGATTACATCTCAGAATCTCTGAGAAATGGTCAAGGAGGTTTTTATTAAAGCCAATACACCGTATTATTCATCCCACTTTTATGATATATTATGTATGAACTTTTAAAAATTCATGGGATCTGCATTTTTTTTTCAGATGGGGTTAGCTTTGTGCTTATTTGGCAAAACATTAGCCAGTGTGGCTTTCATGTTTCACTGTCAAAGAGAAAAGTAGCTTAGAAAACAAAAGTCACATAGGGAGAAAGAAGACAAGAACAGAGCATTGAACCTGTGTGTGACTTTGAAGTATAGTAGTGTCAACAAAAATGTAATCTCCTTTGTAATACATACTTTAATGAACAGGCATTGTTTCAAAGGTTCACAAAAATGCTAACCACCTTTGCATGATATGTATTTAAGCCTTCAGGTTAGGTTTTTCTAACACAGCTTTTTGTCTAACAGTCTAATTCCATTTTCTGTGACTTCTAGCGAAAATTGTAATACTACATTCAGGATCTTTTAATTTCATTAAAGGTAATGACCTAAGAGTCTTAATTACAAAAAAATTAAAATTTCACCATGTCAGTTATAGACATGTATGCAAGTTAAATATATTTAATGAATGCATCATAAACACATTATTCAAAGTACTTTCTTGGATAATTATAAGAATAAAGCAAATAGCAAGGGAAAATTCCACCCTCAGTGATCTGAATGCAGTGTAGAAATTGGGTGGATATCCTACTTCAGCATATGTAACGGTGCGATATTTTTGCACATCTTCTCCTTTATTAAACAATACAGATGATTACAGTAATCTACCGTTCTTTCACTTTGCTTGGATATCTCCATTTTTCCCACTGCTGAAACTGTAGGACCAAAGGCCTTTCTCCTCTCTTTAGGTGAAAAGGAAACAGTGAGGGGATGTAAAGGCTCTCAGACTAGCTGAAGATGACAGGAGGGGAAGGCAATACTTGTCAGTACACTATGATAACCTCTTTTCTCTGACAGGAGACTCTCATAGGAAAGAGTTTTACAGGCATGCTTCCTTTGCGCACTGTGATGACTGGGACATAGCTGAGTACGAAGGGCAGAAATTTGACATGATGTGTCTTCCCAGTGCCATAGCTGAAAGGCAACAAAATAGCCAAAAGAAGCAGATGCTGCCAATGGCCTCTCTATAGTCAGCCTTACAGGGAATGACACTGTTGTAGCTGGGGAAGCTGATAAGAGAGGGTCTCCCATGTGAACCACAATGTCATAAATAAAGAGTAATTTGTCTCAACAGAGCAAGAAAGTCTGCTTCAGAGCCCAAAACACAGGCATCAGCCTGCCTCACACTGAAAGATGTATTTTTCCCAGATCCCATGGATTTAAAGGCTACTCCTCTTGCATCCATTTGACATCATAGGAGGACATGTAGCAATAATTCCCAGAGGTGAAATGTGCTCTTGCTACCTCTAAATGATTTTCCCATTCATAGGTTTTGCCTGTGACAGAGAATAATGGTTTGCCCTTGTCATGGTTTAAGGCCAGCAGGTAACTCAAAACCATGCAGCCATTCTCTTACTTCTCTTCACCCCCTTTTCTCCCTCCCGCTCCAGGAGGGATGGGGAGGAGAATCAAAAGAATGTAACTTCCATGGGATGAGAAAAGAACAGTCCACTAACTAAGGTATAACACAAACCACTGCTGCTACCACCAATAATAAGAATGATAAGGGAAATAGCAAGGGAAGAGAATACAATCTCTCACCACCTGCCAACCGATACCCAGCCCGACCGAGCAGTGAACTAGCCCTTCTGGCTAACTGCCCCCAGTTTATATAGTGGGCATGACGTGCCGTGGTATGGAATACCTCTTTGGTCAGTTTGGGTCAGGTGTCCTGTCTCTGCTTCCTCTTTGCCTTCCCCTCTTCCCTGGCAGAGCATGAGACTCAGAAAGTCCTTGGTCAGAGTAAACATTACTGAGCAGCAACTAAAAACATCGATGTTATTAGCACTGTTCCCAGGCTGGAAGTCAAAACCACTGCACTGCACCAGCTACTACGAAGGGGAAAAATGACTGCTGTCAGAACTAGAACGTTATTATCTCAGTTGAGCAATGAGCAGCTGTACTGATGAACTCCTCAGTGGTAAAAATTCTGCTCTCTCCCATTTAACTGAAAAAAAGTTTGACCCTTGTAGTAATAAATGGGTGGACATGGGGGAATAAATGGAGGAAATTAGCAGAAGGGCAACAAACATGTTAGTGTATAAGAAGCGCCTACAAACAGCATTTTTCTGGAGATTAGTATGAAGAAGCTATGTTTTCTGCATCTACGGTTTCGATAACTGTTTTGTATATTCAATAGCTTCATATTTTTTGTGTCTTCTTGAATATAAAGGTAAAATTTTCATCTAAGCAAAATTAGTTTGGGGTATATCTACACTCAAAATCAATAAATATTTTTTGAGCTTGCTTTAATGAAATCTGAAGCAAAGTTTTATGAAACAGAGTCATATAGAATCATAGAATTATTTAGGTTGGAAAAAAAACCTTAAAATCATCACGTTCAACTATTAATCTAATACTGTCATGTCTACCACTAAACCATATCACTAGGTGCCACCTGTAAACATCTTTTAAATACTTCCAGGGATGGTGACTCCGCCACTTCCCTGGGTAGCCTGTTCCAATGCTTAACAATCCTTTCAGTGAAGAGATTTTTCGTAACAGCCAATGTAAACATCCCCTGGAGCAACTTGAGGCTGTTTCTTCTCATCCTATTGCCTGATATTTGGGAGAAGAGACCAAACCCCACCTCACTACAACCTGCTTTCAGGTAGCCATGTCACTCTCTCTGGCATTCCTGGTAATTAAAAAGATATCTGATTCTGTAAGGGAGCTGGAGAATAGCATAACAATGGTGCAGGCACTTAACATTAAAGAAGCTCTAACACTGTTAGACACAAGAGTATTAGTTTGAAAACAAATTAAAGGCATCCAAGATACTCCTACAGAGGTTTAATATTTTACCTAAAGTGCTATCTGCTCTTCATTACTCTCTTCCTCAAAGCTGGCACTTAGTCACAGTCAGCTGAAATTGCATTTGGAGAAGGGCGATAACTATACAAGTACTAAAGGCAGCCATAAAGTGTCAATAAATTGCATAAGCAAGAGGCTTCAGCTGTCTGCAAGTGACACAAAGATGGATTGTCCTACGTCAGAGAGTTTCTTAGACAAAGCTTTGAACTAGATAGGAAACCAAAATTAGACTGTAATGGAGAGATTCCATTCTCAGTGGACATTGTGGCTGGGATACTAAATTAATTTACCTTGTCCAGGGTACACAGCCTCATCAGTTACATTGTAGGGCTATAATGTGGTTGTCAAGATGTACTTGTATTTTTATAACTTTGTTTTCTGTATCTTACTCTGGCACACTGCTTATATACAAAGCATAATTCAAATAGACTCAGAATAATCATTAGCAAAAGAATAGCAGAATATTGGTTTGAGAATAAAGAAGAAAATATGGAGGATTGTGAATTTTTGCCCTGACAAATTTTAGCAATTTATAATATAGTTCTTGGCATTAAATTCACCAGGTGCTAATGGCATAACAGGAATGCATAAGTAGTTTATTTGCTTTTTCTTTGTCCTTAATCAAGAGGAAGTTAAATGATCTTTTTCCACCCATAAGATATTTCTATTTCTTCTCATGCTTTAGGAATGCCAGCAGAATGTGAAATCCAGTACACCTGTTTTGAAGTGCCGAAGTCAATTAAATATGACAGGTCCTAGCCGCCTGTATCCCCGGAGCAGCTGCAGTAGCAGCGAACTCTCCCTCTCAAGTGCTTGCAGTGAATATTCCAGCGGTTCCTCCTACACATGGAATGATGGAAAGACATGCAGCAAAAGGGTAAATCAAATTAATTTTCTTCATTGATTAGCGTAAATTAGTCTGGAACAAGATAAATTGAAAAGCTGCCTATTTCTGAGATTTTTTTTTTTTTTACTTTCCTTTCTCTTTTATATTTAAAACTGTTGTCACTGAACTCAGTAAGGATTCTGTCCCAAATGTCTCCCTCCCTTTCACTCTCCCTCTTTTAATTCTTCTTTAAGAATTCCTTTATCGCTCCAGTTTGCTCACAGTTTCCTCATTTATTCTGACATTTATTCTGTCTTTCACAGTCAAAATTGCTCTTCTTCTTTATCTTAATCCTTCCATTCATATTGTTCTTCCTACAGGTTTTAAACGTGCTGTAGCCTTCACACCACTATGAAATCCTTTATTAAAAAAGTACATTGCTATTAATAGCAATGGAGGAAATGTAATACCCTAAGCAACTCCTATAGCTGTTTCCTAAAATGGTAACACTTTTTACTAACAGCATGTGTGAGTAATATGTGAATTTTATTTTGTTTTAACAGTCATCTGTGAGCTGGGATAAAAGAGCAAGTGTTGGCTCTTTGCTCCCGAGCAACCTCTCAAGTCCTGCAGATGATCTACCTCCAACTCGTGTCAAGGAAAACCATATCTTAGAAGGGCTAAAGAAATTACAGAAGAAAAAAATATTACTTGAATCACCTTCAGTAATATCAAAATGGGGTTACAAAGATTGCATGAACTCTAATGAAGGAATATATTCCCCTGGAGTTAAATGTGGGGGCCATAATGAACAGACTTACTGTAAACCAACAGAAATAGGGAGTATTTGCATTGAACATAACCAAACATTCTCTTACGATTCAGATTCACATGATGATGCAGATGATGACTCTTCGTCTTTACTATTGCTGCAGGAAGTACCAAGCAAAGACTGCAGGACCTATTGTAACAAATTAACTCACAGCATTTCTGACAGTCTCTTTGACTGGGGACCTAATAGGAAACAGTTGCCAGAAAGAAATTCATACTTTAATTCAAAAGAAAGACCTGAAAAATTGACTAGTTTTGTCAGTGGATTTCAGGCAGAAGTAAAATCATGCACCAGAGCAAAGCTTCCTGAATTGCAATTATGTCAAAGCCATGCTAATATAGGCTGGAAGGACCTTAATTTTCAGCTTTCAGATACTGATGACAATGAAGTCTCGGATGAATTGCATATAGAAAGCAGTGATGAGAAAAGTCCATCAGATTTATTAGCAGCTCCTTTTACTGAGAAGTACATGAAGACCTCTGTCATGCTCAAAGACACGGAGAATTCTCAGTTTGTATCTACTGACAAAGAGGAAAAAAAGATACCTGCTCCCTCAGACATTAGCCCAAAGACATGTAGTTTCATTAAACAACAAAAGGTTATAAAAAAGACCTCTTCTGAAGAGTGCATTACAGTAATATTTGATGCTGAGGATGGTGAGCCTATTGAATTCAGTTCACATCAAACTGGAGTTGTCACTGTAACAAGAAATGAAATTTCAATCAACCAGCCACCAACTACATCCAGTGCAGAATATACTGAATATATACCTCAGGGAATAACTGGTTTGCAAACAGAAACCAGTGCTCAAAACTACACTTTTTTAGAAAGACCTGAAGATGAAACTGAGAAAAAGACTCTTGAAGATAATACAGAGAATAAAAACACAGTTGGTCCCATGACCTGCAATGAATCTTCACACTGTGGAAGAATGATGCTGCAAAATACTCCACTACAAAAACTAGCAAAGCCAGTGTATGATGCAATATACAAGGCCAATTCAAGCTCCACTGTGCAATCAGGAATCTATCAAAAGCCAAACTTGACTAAAATACCAAGCAGAAGTAAATTTTCTCCACAAAAAACTGCGATGACAGAGAATGGGGATACACCCATAGCTGAAGCAGTAGGCTCTGCAGCCCTTGAAAAATCACCTGCTCTGCCACCAGTAAAGCTTTCAAGATTTAAAAAGGCACAAAGTCCACCTCATAATTTTGACTCAAAGGTCAACTTTCAGGTTCCAAAGACCCCTGTCCACCCTCTGCCTATCTTGAAACATCCAGGCAGAAGGGACCATTCAAAGTATCCAAAGAGTCAGAATCCAGCATCACCACTGTTGCCTCAGCACCTAATAGAGCCCAGTGACTGTGGAGAACCTCCAACCAGAGACTTTCATTGTGATTTAGCAACTGTAGAAACCGAATCACCATCCCCGCCCCTTCCTCCAGGCAATTCAACATCCTTGTTGGGTCGGCCTGATTATGCTCATTCACCACCTGCAGTGGTAAAGTTAGAAGTTGGTCTCACTGAAACAGCAAAAAATATACTGAAATCACCATCAGAAAGAGCTGTGAACTCTGGCTTTCATAATCAATCTAGTAATGAACTGCAAGCAAAAAATGCATCTTCTGGGGCCAAAATTGAATTATCTTACCTTCAAGAAAATGCAGAAGTAATTATGCAAAATAAGAGCATATCTCAGCAACCCCATAGTGTGTGCCAAGAACCTCCCAATGTTTTCACAAAGCAGGTCTGCCCAAAAAGCCCTAATCAGCTGCGTCTCCATAGGAATCGTGAATTTCCTAACACAGATTTTCAAACAGCCAGGTCCTTTTCTCTAGGTTTTTCATCATTGGAAACAACTTCTTCACAAGACACGTATTCCAGCAAAAAAAATATTTTCTGTGACAGTAGGGTAGATCAGCCACAAAAGATGCCAAACATTCTTCCTGCAAGTCCTCAATGTCATACCACAAGCACAAGTGAGCCTTTACTATCTCAGCTTAACAATTCCCCATTGTCAACACTGTCTCATGGTAGTGACACTGCACATGCTACCCAAAACTCTAATGAGAAAGGAATGAAAACCCGTCTCCCTGTAGGACTGAAGTTATTTGTCAAATCACCCCAACTTCGCAAGAGCTCTACTGTACCAGGGAAACAGGAAAAAGACAGTATAAATGCAGCTTCCAAAAGTAATGTGAGTTCAAGTAAGTACAAGCAAAATGAATCTATATGTGTAACCAGTGGAAGTACAACGGATGCTGAATTAAAAGACTCTAAGTCTGATACTGAAGGAAAACGCAATTTTACTGTGGGACTTAGTATGGATGCAGCATCACCTCATTCACATGAAAACTTCAACTTGGTAGTAGACAGAGTAGATGGATTAGAAAACAAATTAGTTAAGAGATCTGTTTCTTCTAGTAACAAGTCACACTTGAAGCCAGCTCTGGGCATGAATGGAGCAAAAGCTCGCAGCCAGAGCTTCAGCATTCATACAGGGGAAAAGCCTTCTGCCCCTGCAACAGAAGGTCTTGGAAAAGTACGGACTCAGATTATTACTAACACTTCTGATAGAGGAAGTTCTCTAACAAGGCAGAACTCATCCATGGAAGGACTTCAAATCAAGCCCATTCCTGGGTCAGCAGTGACACCAGAGACTTTTTCATGTACTCCTAAAACCACAGATAATTCCTATTCTAGACAGGGCTCTCTTGGAAATACAACTAGCTGTAATAGCCAGCATGGAAGCCCAAGAAAACTGCCCTTCAGATCATCCCCAAAACTAGACCTGTTTCACAACACTTCAAAATGCAATGGAAACAAACCATTTTCTCAGAAAGATGCACGCAGCCTGTCTATCCAGAGTGAGAAAAGCACTGAAAGTTCTCAACATGAAGCTCATAGTAAAAAAAGTGTTCTATCACCAGAACTGGAACTAGAACTAGAAGCATCGGTTTCTGTATCTTCCAAACAATCTTCATCATTTCAAAGCTCAGATGGAATAAAGCGTTCTCAGAAACTGGAAGCAGCGAAGTCACGAAAACAGCAAATGTGTTTACAGTTAGCAGAAGCCGCTGAGAAGGGTACCAATATTTTGACTTCCCCGGCTCTGCAACCTACAATAGAGGAAAAAGTCATGTTATGCATCCAAGAAAATGTGCAAAAGGGTCAGGGACAAACTAAATCACCCGTGGCAGAGACTAAACAAAAGACTGGACCATCTTTAGCTAGTTGGTTTGGCTTTCGAAAGAGTAAGCTCCCAGCACTGAGTAGCCGGAAGGCTGATGATCCTAAAACAAAGGCAGGAAAAAGAGATGCAAGAATTTCAGGATTTGGAATTAAGCAGGCAAAATTAGAGAGAAAAAAAAAGAAAACTGAAGAACACTGTGAAATAGAAAATGAAATTAACAGGAAAGCAGGCAGTGGTGATATTTTAGCTGATGCCACGGAGAGCAAAATCCTGAAACCTTCACAAGAGAGTCCTGGTGAGATTGAGAGTGAGCAAGGCAAAGGTTCCAGCACATCTACGTTCTCACCAAAAGACAGTTTTATGAAAGAGCTTTTAAACAGGTAAAACTCTGGAACATAGTTTGGGATATGTTGTATGCTGTAGCTTTACAGCTGATCAAATGCTAGTTCAATGTGTTTCTCATAGGCTAAGAATACATAGTAGTAACTAGTAGGTAGACAATCAGGATGTTAAACTCTGCACAAAAAAAAAAATCCCGAAATATTAATAATGAGATGATAATTTTCTTCATGTTACTTTGTTAACCAAACCAGTGGTCTTTGAAATTAAAGAATGGCAAGTTACATCCAAGTTGGTAGAAATTCAAATGATTCCAGCAATCAAGGATCTAAGCAGATGGTGTGTAAAGATTGAGAATATTTAGGTGCATCTTTTAATGTATTCCATCTTCATGTATTGTAACCAGCAGACATATATTTGGTAACTAGTCAGAATTAATTACATTTCTAGCTACCACAACCTTCACTCAGAGAACTTAACAATTGCTATACTATGTTTTCAAGTTTGCCCCTCAGCAGTCCCAAATATAATATAAATCATTATATGTGAAAGGCTAAATTGATTTACTACCTGAAATTGTAAGTGACAGGTTTGATCAAGGCTAGTTAGAAACATTTATCACTCAAAGGTTTAGAGACAGAAAGATACAGAGAGGTTACTTTAAACATTAAAGGAATGGGAAAGTAGAGTGATTGAAGAAGGGCAATGTAATTTATCAGAGGAATCACCCTCTACCTGCAGAGTTGATAAGAAAGCAGCTCAGCAGACAGAAAGTGGATCAAATAATGTTTCCTACAGGAGTGTGTCGAAGGGCAGCTCCCAGGGCTCCTCTCTTCACGGCAACTCTATTAGCTCTCAAGGAAACCACAAGAAAAACAGCAACACAAAAGCTGATATGGAAATGCAGAATCAGACCCTGGTAAGTGCTTTGGTATATGAAAACATTATTATGTTCTTTTTTAACTTCTGGAGGTACTCCTGATAGTCAGTACAGACAAACAGGACAATAGCTGTTTATATATGATAGAAGGTTTTTGTGTAGCTAGAGAACTAATTAATGCTAAATTTGGCAGTTTAAATACAGGCCAGATTATACGGCTAGTCATGAAGATCCTACTGCTTCTGCTGGCAATTCAGTTCCAATGGTGATACATGCACAATGGTGCTAGAGTCATACTCTAGCAGAGTGAAATAATAGGTCCATTTCCTTTTTCTTTTTTTTTTTTTATTTTTTTCCCCTTTCCCTGAAAATTGCATGCCAACGTTAACATTCCTCTGAACGTTATAGAAAGCATTTAACCTAAAAAGTACACTGCTGATGTGAAAGAGGCAAAGTATTTGACAAAGTTTGAGAATATTTGTTACTTAAGAGGGAGTCTTTCAACAGCAAAACTCTACTTTTGACCCATGTCTCTGTACCATGGAAAATCTACATTTAATGCCCTGTGGTTAGTTTTATGCTTCAAAAAAGTAATAAGTATATCTGATACACCAATTTACTGAGAAAGAGGTGATGCAATTTAGAAGAAAAACAAATTTATTTCTTGTTAGCTACTAGATTCTGCTTCTTGAAAGGTTCTGTGAGTGGCTAACTTTTCTGCATTGAGAAGTATGCATGCAGTCAAGGACTGTAACCCAAAGTCAGACTGAATGAGTGCACTTCCTTGTGAAGCTTCTGTTAACATAGAATTTAATAAGGAATTTCTTTCCCGTGATACTTTAAAGTCCCAGCACCAGGAAAACAGAGATGCTTTAACTTGGTGAGCATTCTGTTCTTATTCCTGATAGCTGTCTTGACCACACTATTATGACGATTATTATTAATAGTCACAATTTCCACTAAATAGACTGAAAACCTGTGCCAAATGCAATACTGATCATGAAGTTAAGGCTATCACTGTTGTTCTGATAAAGCTGAGTTACTGAAGTACAGCACATGCAACTATTTCATCTGAGAGAATTTGAAACAAATTCTATGGGATGTGTTTCAAGGGTAAAACAAATTTCAAAAAGCTTCATAATGGGAACTGGAAAAACTCTAAGCTTTGTACTGACATTTAAGATGCTTAAGGTTAAAATATCCCACGCATAGTTTCAACTTTAGGCAAATGTAGTTTACTTTAATGCAGATGTCTTTTCTAAGATCTGCAAGGTCATTTTTAAAACTTAACAGTGACTATATGCAGAATGAATGTGTTTGAAAACTTTTTCCTCCTGACTCCTGTGGTATCATCTCTTCTTTCAAAATGTCGATGTCTCCTGCATTATAAAGCCACAAATTGTGAGCATATCTAAAGCTGTCCTTGTAGTGTCACTGAAAGGAAAGAGAGAGAATGAAAGTCTGGAAATGTGCAATATGCAGGAAATTCAATCCAACTGATCTAGAACTTTGATAGCAAAGCAGAGCCCCTTATCAGAGCCACTCAGTTTTAACTATGCCCCATTTAATATGGTTCTGACAGCTTAGGGTATATCTTCACTGTACAGAAGTACAATAAACTCTGCACACTGCTTCTGCAGTTTCTTTCTGATTCATTATTTTCTAATGCTGGAATAATTTGCTGTGCTTTTTGTCTGTCATTTTGTGAAGTCTTTCTAAACATAGCAATAATAGTCACTTAGAATTCTAGTATATCTTCAAGAAACATGCTTTGTTTTATCAGATAGATACAAAGATTGTTCTTAATATATAAAAATAATGGAGAACTGCTAATGATACTATTTCATTATGTTAGTCACAGGTAAAAGGCATTACCTGTCATATACAATACACTGCTTTGTTCATGGGGAATCAGAGTATTTTTTGTATTGTTTTTTGAGATTAAGTTACATAATATGCTTCATCTTTTCTAGTTTCATATTATGGTTTTTTGTGTTGCTTAATTCCTGAAAGAAATACCTTTTGCCAAAAGACTGGGAATATTTAAAATAACAATACTAAAAACATACTTACGGTTCTTAATGCTAACCTGTGAAAGAGATATACCTTAAGATTCCACAGTATGTGATATTTCATCTTGTCCTCCAAACTTCTACAAGAAAAACAATGGAAAATCTTTAAATTCAGAGTTCATGCATTTTATTACTATAATTTCCAGTTATTCTTTGGTTTCTGCTTACTTTGAAGGAGATTTCAAAGGACTGCGAGGCAGCTGGGACTGAGAAGTCACATGCAGTAGGATGGCCTGTTGTGCATTTTTTTGCTTGTAAAAAAGAGAAAACAAATTCTTTCAGAGAAAGTAGCATAGATCTTTTGAAAAGCCCTAAACTATGAAGAATTCTTTTTTTGAACAATGCAAAATGCATTCAACCATATAGGTTTAGCATCGAAGCTGCTGCATATCAAAACTGCATATCATATGTACTGCTTTAAATCCTGGCCATAACATTTTTTAACATTAATTTCCTAGCAACTTTTTCCTTTAAAGCCTATGTAATTTTTGATGATTAAATCTCTTCCCTTATGATGTGCTAGGTAAAGATATGGGACACTATTACACCATAACATATGTACCAATTACGTCTGATTCTGTTCATGCAAAGAATGTTATTGCTTGACTGCGACTGAATTTATGGCAAAAGCAATGTTCCACCAATGGTGGCCTTGTGCTTTCACCTTCAGAGAGATATGCTTCCCGTTAGTGTTCATCAAAAAAGCACTTTGTTCTAAAGGCCAGCCAACAGAAATACATAATCCTTTAGCCCACACCAAGGATATTCCACATTGTCCAATACTTTTTCATGTCCTTGGCTGGACCTTAAGGTGAGATACAATCATTTTCGTGCTGCACTGCTTCATTTCATCTATCTGATTTTATTACAACCCAGTGTAATTTAGAAAAGCCAGGGGCTTTTCTTTGTGAGGTAGAAGTGTGGCACCAAAATGGAGACACAAGGAGCTTTGTATAGCACTGTCTATCTGCAGTCTGTGTGTTTGGGGAATACCCGGAGATCTATCCTAATGCTGTGAAATGTCACATCAGCAGCAAGCCACAGACTGCCATGCAGTTTGCAAATGTGAAAAATTGTTCTACCCGTTCTTTGCATGATCACATATTCTTTTCTTAATTTTCCATAGCCTGATGAAGAGCATTACTTGAGAAAAAAAAAAAAAAAAGATACAGTCAGATCTCTGAGATTAGGAGATCATAAATGCACTTTATTTAGATGGAGAGCAAGTCTTTCATGTCTTACTGAGGCTAGTCACAAGAGGTTAATAAGGCTACTAGTGTAACCCAAACGAGCAGAATATATACTATGGTCAAAGATCTGGCATGCAAATGATGATACATTCTATCGACTTGAGATAGATATTGAAAAAATTTTTTTTTCTGCAGTGTTGGCCTTCCTCCTCTCATCACTGTGAAAGTATCTTCATTCCTGTTTGATTTATGTATCATGGCAGAAAAATATGTCCCTGGATCTGAATTATGTTTGCTGATGGCATGTAATGGAAGGGTTTTCACTGGGTGCTAGGAAGATACCCAGACTATATATACACTTGGGCAGTAGTGCAGAAGAACAGCAAAAAATATGCCTTCACCTGAAAAGTAGAGTATCTAGGGGATTTGATTAACACATCCATGAAGATCATAGAATCACAGATTAGTTAGGGTTGGAAAGGACCTTAAGATCATCTAGTTCCAACCTCTCTGCCATGGGCAGGGACACCTCACACTAAACCATGTCACTGCCACCATGGCTCTGTCCAGCCGGGCCTTGAACACCACCAGGGATGGAGCATTCACAACTTCCCTGGGCAACCCATTCCAGTGCCTCACCACCCTTACAGTAAAGATCTTCTTCCTTACATCCAATTTAAACTTCCCCAGTTTACGTTTTAACCCATTTTACTTGAATAATACACACAGGCTCTTAGTGTGCCCTGCATTCTTATGTTTTTTCTCGCTGTTTAGCTTTTAAGTAAGAGTAGAAGCAAAAATGCCAAAGTTCTCTGTTTGGAAACTGAACTAGAGATATCATATCACGTATTCACATTTTTTTTGGCTTAGAATGTGAAACATGGTATTTCTAGAGAGGAACAAAGAGGTCAGAACAACTGCAGAAGAGAGGTTTCCATTTGACAAATTACATCTTCCAAGGGTATTTTTTGACTGCTGCATATTTTGAGTATGAATGAAGTTAAAGTTTTTATCCTTAGATACTGTTCATAGAATGAGCTCTTCCACTCTTAGCTGCCCTGTAATTTTATTCTGGTTTATTTCTGAAAAGATATTCTATAGTTATCCTGAAGCAACATAACTGAGTCACAGATTTTCTTCACTTTTGTTGTTGTGCTATGTACAGGCTAAAGTAGTCACAGAAAACCTGCAAGAAGAGGAGGAGGACACCATGACAAGAACTACATGTCAGAGTCATGCGATAGGTATAAAATTATGTTTTACACTGGATTTTTTTGCTGTCAGTTCTTAGAAAAGAAAAACAAAAAAAAAACACCCTATGTTTAATTCTCATTACTTTGTTTTCCCACCTTCTGTTAGCTTTAGCATTCATTTAGCTCTGTTTCTGGAAAACCTGAGTTCACCAACTGTATAAAAAAATGGGTACATACAGTTAGCAGTTGTGGGTCAGTTCAATGCTGACAGAAGGGCTTTGGAATCTGGCTAAGAAAGATCATTTCAGCCTCCAAAACTAGTTGATCACATATAGTGGCTTAACTCAGGAGTAGCTGTGCATGATACTTTCAGTGAGAATATTACTGATATGCTGTAACTCTGTCATCTGGCCTCGAATTAATAAAATCCAGAATAAAATTCTGAATAGCAGAATAATTTCTGTAATAAACTAAACCAGAAGAAGTAGCAAAACAGGTGTCTGTTCAAAAGACCTTAAAACTTTGGTCTTTGAAAGCTTGACCCTAAAGCTTTTCAAAAGACCTTTGTAGGCAGAGACTGCAGCGGTAGTTAGAATCTGATTCAGTGTTTTCAGGTCCCTGTAAATGATTTGGTTAGCCAGAAGCTCTTTTATTTCACTAATATTGTCAACCTAACAAGTGTGGCTGAACAGAGGTATCATGTTGAAGTACATTTTTCTTTGGGCTAGTAGGAAAATGTTTGTATAATGTATTGACTTTATCATCCTTTTCTGTCCCAAATTCAGCCAAATAAACTGGCTATCTTACTTGCTGAAAAGATCCCTAAAACTCTTCTCTCTAAGAGCCCAGGCATAGCTCTATTACACCAACCAAATAACAAGAAGTTCAAATAATGCAGTGAAGGGATTCTGTGAGTGGGTAAGCACTAGCCCTGAAAAGAGAAATACATACACTTCTTACTATGTGAGTTAAAGACTTACTTTCTGTTACTCAGAATTGTCCAAAAGAGAATAACTCAAGATTGTTCAGAATTATTTTCCCCCAAAATTATTTTGTCTCCATCCCAAAACTCTCAAAACTTCTACTTTGAATTGCTGTGAAATGTTTGGGTTTAATTTTTAATCCAGATTCTGAACAATTAAAAACAGCTGTTTGCAGAGCTTTTTTCTTTTCAGATTCCAATGCTTCATTGGTGTTCATCAGTATAATTGGTGGTTGTGGCTGAGGCCTAATTGCACTATATTTCAACATATTACTTTGGTAATACATCCTGTAATATGCCGTACAGGTGGCTTTTAAGAGTGTGTTAATGTTTTGCTTCTCCTACAGGCGCCAAATCTGAGTCTCTGACAGGATATAGTGGTTTTGGAGCAGATTGGTTGTCATTCCCCAAAGTCAGAGTTCAGTTGTGCCTTAGGTTCATAAGGCCCTCAGTTTGGAGAGGTCATCTCTGTGGGTCCAGTCCTGTGCACCAGAGTCCTTTTTTGCAAAGGCAGGAGCTTTTTCTTCGCTTTTTTCAGGGCTGATGACATCAATAAAGTGACAGGTAGGTCTGTGGCCCAGGTCTGTCCAGGTCCACAGTAAGTAATGCTCAGAGCAGTGCTACCCTTGGGAAATTTCTATAGCTTGTACAAAGACTTTTTCATTGTCTGAATTATACCAATTGCAAAAACATCTTCTTTTCCTTAGACAGTGCCATCTCTTAAATGCTCAACACAGGATGCCAGCTATCCCTGTTCTGCTTCATCAAGCCATCTAGAGTAACTCGAGGAAATTGCTCTGAGGATCTAGTTGTTAATGTCAGGAAGTTCTGATGATGGGAGACATTATATGCAATAGGTTGTACTGGCACAGTAAAAATAACACAAATCTAGGCAAATTTGTTAACATCAGCACAGTGAATCCTAATGCATGGTATAGCAGTGATTCCTAGCTTAAGTAGGACAGGCTCAAGCCTGGGAAATTAGAAGCATGGATCTAAGTGCACTTTCTGAATACTGCTATGTCAGTATCATGCTGTGTTTTGGTCCTCTCTCATCAGGCAGTATTTTATCTTACATTTGTATTTTTTATGCTGCATGTTCTATTGCTCTTTGTGGATAACAAGATTTCCTAGGTCTTGCTCAGATTCTTTTACCAAAGTCTTTGACAGAGGTTCTAGCTTTTTTTCTAATACAGAGGATTTCATAGAAAGATACTGCACTTTTTTCAGGATGTAAACTCTATTCAACTTTAAGAAATATTCATTTGGAACATTTCCCATGTCACCTTGCTTTTTTAGTCAAAGACATTATTGCTTTAAAAGGGGAGAAAACAAGCCCCTTGCTTTATTAGGGAACCAGGAACGGCTCCAATGTGCAACTACCAGTCCAACCACGTTCTCTTATATCGAACCTCTACTGGTCCTAGTTTACTGATAGTGCACCACACTGCCCAGTCCAATCAGTTACAACTATCAGACCGACCTCATCTGCTTATATTGAACCTCTACTGGTCCAGATTTACCTATCAATCCAACCACATCCGCTTATATTGAACCTCTACTGGTCCGAACTAACTGATAGTGGTAATTGGCTACCAAAACAGTGCAGTTTATTGATTGAGTTTATTGAGGCAACAGATACAGGTTCTTGTGGATTACCGGTGATAAATAGTGTCTGCAAAAGCACATGCAAATAATAGTTGCATGAATACAAGCACTCAATAAAGTTAACACAGTCTGGCTGTAAATTATAAAGGTAACAGTGAAAGTAACTCTACAGAGATTCTAAATTTTCCAAGGGAAGCACTGGTTACAGTGCAAGTCTTACCCACTGGAGTCCCTATGGGGGGAGGGAAGAGAGATCCAGCCGTCGACTGGTCCCAGGAGTCTGTTGATGTTATCTCCCTTGACTTGTCCACAATGGTGTCTTCCCCAATATCCTCCTCTCTCTTGGGTCATTTTATATTATTTTCACCTTCAAGGTAGAGCTTGAGTGACTCTAGTCATGCATACCTTTATAATTATTGATGCAAATCTCTCTCACTTCATTTTAAAGGTATATGGCATCAGAAATTCAGAGCGCATGCTCAGAGAGGGGTGGTCTCATTTTGGAGGAGGGTCACATTGGAGATGGGAGTGTATTTTAGCATATAAATGCATTATAATGACATTATAATGAAGCAAGGTTCACACTGAAGATGGCATTCTGTCAAAAGATGACAGGCTGCTGGCTCAGGGTAGCAAGTATGCAGCTTATCAGTTTCTTGCACCACCTAGTTCCCATCTTTAGGACAGAGAGTAGACACAAGATCTCCACCCTGCTCCATCCTCCATCTGTGTTGCCACAGGAACCGCTGTGGCGTGTACATTCCTGGCATGCCAGGTGTGGCTGAGAGGCCCTGAAATCCATTTTTCCCTTATATGTGGACAATGCTGCATTTCAAGTATAAGTTTAGTTCCATATTTCCTAATTATTCCACAGCCATACACAAGGAATAACTTGTAAAAATTATAAAGAACTTGTCGGTATGGAGAATTACCTGAGATGGGAGAGAGACAAATTTGGCTTGCTTTATTATCAGCTCCTAGGCTTCTGGTTGTCAGAAGCAGAAGGGAATAATATAGAAAGAATGGTTCTGTAAATGCTGAGCTTTGCTGCCATGAAGCACACGAGCCAGGTCCTTAGTCAGGTCAAAGAGGGCCTGGTGGAGGCTTGTGATCTGTCTTTTTCATGGAATGGTTTCACGGAGGGTGGGGGGTGTCTTCCAAAACAGGAACATCTTTGAAATCTTGAAAATTTCAGTGGGCTGTAAATTTCTTATTGCACTCCTCACTATTGTAAGCAGTAATTGAAAAAAAAAAGGCAAAAAACAAAGGTCACTGTGGTTTTGTAGCTGTACATTAATGATTTTGTTCTACTGCTTTTGATCTAAACTGTTATCAAAATATTACTGAAAGTCTAGAAGTTGTACAAGGGCTATGATTAAGAAGGGAAGATGTTCTCTACATAATAGGAAAAATATGTTGCTGTAGTTGTCACTGTAAAATACCTAAATCGACATCAGTTCTTCCCAGTTAGCTAATAAACATATACTTATAACTGAACAGTCTTCAAGCTTGATATTATGTAAGACAATGCTGGTTCATCACTTTCTAATAATGAGGTACTCCTAGGTATGATATAGAAAAAACATGTAAAATGGCAGTTGCTAGGTTTTCAATTCACTGTTAGTTTTTATAAACAAATTTTAAGTATTTAGGTGACATTTTGGATTTGCTAAATTGAAAGAATGGAATGTGATATAAAATTTCTCATCTAGTATACCTGCATCTCAGGAACACATGATCATTTCCATATGAAGCAGTCTATATTGTATTTAAACATATATTTAAAACATTTTTTTTTAAATGTAAAACAAAAGTACATTATACCCAGGATGCTTTTGCTGTATTGTCAGAGTGAATACCAGATGTGACCCCTGTGTCACTTCCCAGAGACAGGAGACCTAAGAATCCCTGATCATCACTTTCAGGTCCAGAGCTCCTTCCTCAAGCTCAATGCAATAAAGTAGCTGGATTTTGAAGGAGTGATAAAGTGGGAAATCCTAAGGTACCGAATATGGGGAAGAACATCATAACAAGGCTAACTTTCCCTTCATGTCATGTGGGACTCCCCAGCTCAGACAGGTACAGCCAGGTCTCCAAATATTCTTGTAACTAAAATTCAGCTACTGTTTCACATTAGCAGCCGCTCCTGGGAAAGTGTGAGTGCATTAATTATAATGTATTAAGATTTTTCAGTGATAAACAGTGTCCTGAGTTAGACTATAAGAATTGTTTTTCTCTGTCTTAGTAGCTGGTGCAGTACTGTGTTTTTGACTTTAGTCTCAGAATAATGCTGATAAAACACTGATGTTTTTAGCTGTTGATAAGTAATGCTTACCCTGATCGAGGACTCTTCAGTCTTATGCTCTGCCAGTGCAGAGGGGTGCAGGAAGATGGGAGGAAGCAGAGACAGGACACCTGAGCCAAAAACTAGCCAAACAGGTATTCCATACCACAGCATGTCATGCCCAGTCTATAAACCGTGGGTAGTTACCCAGAAGGCCCAGACTGCTGCTTAGGTCAGGCTGAGTTTTGGTCGGCAGGTGATGAGCGCTTGTATTGTGCATTGCTTGTGTTTATTGTTTTCCTTTGGTTACCTTCTCCTTTTAGTTTTATATTCTCTTCCCTTGTTATTTCCCTTATCATCATTATTATTATTCGTGGCAGTAGTAGTGTTTTTTTATTGGACCTTAGTTACTGGACTGTTTTTACCTCAACCCATGGGATTTATATTCCTTTAATTCTCCTCCCCATCCCTCTGGGAGTTGGGGAGAAGAAAGGGAGGGGAGTGAGTGAGTGGCTGCATGGTTTTGAGTTACTGGCTCAGCTTAAACCATGACAAACAGCTATATGGGAAAAGCCAGAAATCCATGACACAAGCAAATGAATGCTAATTACTCTAGAATTCACTCTGGGAGACAATTTCACATGAAAATACTATGTTATACAGTGGCAGTCATGCCAAAGATAGTTTTTTTGATTATAATATTCGTTTCCTAGGGCTAAAATACAGGTACCTTGAAGGAACAGAAATATTTTGGCTATACAGGTGCCTACACAAAATAAAACATTCCTGACTTTGGTGTTTGTTTTTTTTTTTTAGGAATATATATGTGTAATGAAGAAGAAACTTAGTCATAATTAATCATATTATCTGTTGGTGTTGATGTAAACCTATGCCAAGACTGAAAAAGGAAAAAGTGTGCCGTTTTCTCAGACAGATATTATCTGAATATATCTGCATTTCACTCGGGTATTGTGGGTACTCTAGAGAGCGAATACTTGATAATGCAAGAATGGGCAAGAGCAATCTAAAATATATCAGGGTGTTGTTGGTAATACCTTCTCTGTTGGAAGCACAAGATACTACCTACTGAAGTTGTATTGAGAGTTAATTCCCAGAGGCAGTCAGGGGCTAGAATCCACAGTAGAAAGATTCGCAATTGTTGGAAAGAAATTAGCTGTGGCATTGAACCCTGTTGTTTGTTTCGAGTATTCTAAGTCAAATTCAGAGCCAGACAAAGATTATGAAGGTAAATATAGTCAGAATTTTTGAAACTTTGAAGAAACAGTTTGGTCTAATTTTTATCAAATTTTCAGTAGAGGTTAGGGTCAGTTGCTCAGAATTGATTCATCCGGCATTAAATGGGAGCCTTGTAGATACTGCCATTTCTGTAATACAGAAAAAATGCCTGCAGCTACTTGAAAGGGTTTTGAAAAGCTAGATAGAGGGTTGGGCTTACACACTATCAAAGCAACATTAAAAGTGCATTGTAGACTTTGCTCCTTTGTGCTAGAACTAAAGCACACACTGAGGTCAAGGGATTCTTTTGTAGCTCTGCTGTAGCCAGCGCTCAATTCCATTAAAGTTCTCGATAATCATCTGCATTATAGTAGGCTTTATCATCATTTTTTTCTACTTGCCAAGAACAACCTTGCAGAAAGTTTTTACAGTTTAATTTAAGGCAGTCTGGTCAGAAAAGGGAAGATCTGTCTTTTAGACCACTTTTTGGAATTTGGCTTCTTTAGAGAACATTTGATTGAATCCCTTAGTAGCCTAATGTTCCACAAAGAAAGTGTTGTTGGTATTTTATATGTTGCATTGTGTTTTAAAGCTCACCCAATTGAGATTTATATGCAGTAAAGTGACCAAATTACATTTCCAATAGAAAGGAGGAATGTCCTTCATACCAAGTTTTATAGATAAGTTGCTAGCAACTTTATAGCAATTTTATAGGTACACCAATAGCAAACAAAGGACATATAGATCTGGGTGGGTTTGACTTAGAATGAAATGTCAGCATTATAATTTATTTGCATTGAGGTATCACTAATAAAGATCATAGCCTTATCTGTGTATTTTGATATTGTTTTAGTAACCACAGTATGAAACTGTATATATGATAATTAAAAAGCACACTACATAAGCAGGCTTTTCTATGAGGAGAAGGACCTGCATTCTTTCAAGTAGTTCAGGTAAATTTGCTGGTCACTGACTCCTCTTTTCATTCAAATTCTTCTATATGGTTTTACCCATTTACTGCTGAGATATTCTTTTCTCACCTTTGCTGTCATATTTGTTCACCTACATCGTTTAAAAGCAGTGGTCACTCTAGTGTTTGTGAGGTGCCCCCGTATTGCTCATTATCTGACTCCCCAAAAATCTAGACCACAATACAGAGCCTGCCTTTTTTTTTTTTTTTCTTTCCTGTATTGATTCTGAATCTGGATCTGATGAACACTGGAACTGGAAAACTATGTTTCAAAATCTGTTTCTGAATGTGCCATTTAATTTACATATTCATAATGCTTAATTGTCTGAGTTATCTTCTGGAATATTCAAAAGCCTGGTGAAAACAATAGCAGTTCATCTGCTTGTTTAATAATCATAGAATTGTAAAATCATAGAGTGGGTTGGGTTGGAGGGGACCTTAAAGATCAGTTATTTCCACCCCCTTATCATGGGCAGGAACACATTTCACTAGACCAGGTTTCTCAAAGCCCATTACAACCTAGTCTTAGAACATTAGGTCCAGTTAGAATTGAAATTGTTGAGGGATGTGAAATAGAACAAGGAGGGATTCTATAGGTATTTAGTGAATATAAGACAGACTAGGGACAATGTGGGCCCTCTCTAGAAGCCATCAGGAGAACTGGCTACTCTGGATTTGGAGAAGGCTGAAGTTCTTAATGACTTCTTTGCCTCAGTCTTCACTGGCAAATACTCTGATCACACCACTCAAAGTCTTGGAAGGTAGCTGCAGGGACTGTGAGAATGAAGACCTTAGGCCCACTCTAGGAGAGGATCTGGTTCAAGACGATCTTAGGAACCTGAACGTATACAAGTCCATGGGACCAGATGAAGCCCATCCACGGGTCCTGAAGGAGCTGGCAAATGAAATTGCTAAGCTACTGTTCATCATATTTGAGAAATCATGTCAGTCAGGTGAAGTTCCCAACAACTGTAAAAAGGGGAATATAACCCCCATTTTCTAGAAGGGGGAAATGGATGAGCTGGGGAACTACAGAGCAGTCACCCACACCTCTGTACCTGGCAAAATCTTGGAGCGGATTCACCTGGAGGTCATGCTAAGGCGCATGAAAAACAGCAAAGTGCTTGGTGACAGCCAGCATGGCTTCACTAAGGGGAAATCCTACCTGACCAATCTGGGAGACTTCTATGATGGGGCTACAGAGCTGATGGACAGGGGTAGAGCAGTTGACACCATTTACCTGGACTTGTGCAAAGCGTTTGACACTGTCCCACATGACATCCTCGTCTCTAAATTGAAGAGACATCAATTTGATAGGTGGACCACTCGGTGGAGAAAGAGCGGTCTGGATGAGTGCATGCAAAGAGTTGTGCTCAATGGCTCAATGTCCAGCTGGAGACCAGTAACGAGTGGTGTCCCTAAGGGATGGGTGCTGCGACCGATCTTGTTCAAAATCTTTGTCAATGACATGGACAATGGGATTGAGTGTGCCCTCAACAAGTTTGCCAATGACACCAAGCTGTGTGGTTCAGTTGATAAGCTGGTGGGAAGGAATGCCATCCAGAGAGACCTTGACACGCTTGTGAGGTGGGCTGATGCCAACCTCATGAAGTTTAAACGTGCCTCGTGCAAGGTCCTACACCTAGGTCAGAGCAATCTTAGGCACAGCTGCAGTTTGGACAGGGAAGAGATTCAGAGCAGCCCTGAGGAGAAGGACTTGGGGGTGTTGGTCAATGAGAAACTTAAGATGAGCTGGCAGTGTGCTCTTGCAGCCCAGAAAGCCAACCGAATGCTGGGCTGCATCAAAAGGAATGTGACCAGCAGGTCGAGGGAGGTGGTCCTGACCCTCTGCTCTGGTGAGACCTCACCTGGAATATTGTGTGCAGTTCTGATGTCCTCAACATAAAAAGGACATGGAAGTGTTGGAGCAAGTCCAGAGGAGGGCCACAAGGAAGATGAGGGGACTGGAGCAGCTTCCGTATGAATATAGGATGAGAAAATTGAGGCTGTTCAGTCTGGAGAAGAGAAGGCTGTGTGGAGACCTTCAAATATCTGAAGGGGGCCTATAGGGATGCTGGGAAGGGACTCTTCATGAGGAACTGTAGTGATAGGACAAGG
>JASSUY010038446.1:0-23273 GCA_032466535.1 Forpus xanthops | reverse complement strand
CTTCCCTGTGAGGGTGGTGAGGCCCTGGCACAGGTTGCCCAGAGAAGCTGTGGCTGCCCCATTCCTGGCAGTGTTCAAAGCCAGGTTGGACGGAGCTTGGAGCAATCTGATCTACAATAAGGGGGAATGGCTTTAACCTGAGAGAAGGGAGACTGAGATGAGATCTTGGGAAGTTCTTCCCTGTGAGGGTGCTGAAGCGCTATCACAGGCTGCCCAGAGAAGCTGTGGCATCCCTGGAAATGTTCAAAGCCAGGCTGGACAGGGCTTGGAACAACCTGGTCTTGTGGAAGGTGTCCCTGCCCGTAGCAGGGGGCTGGAACTGGATAAGCTTCAAGGTCCAATCCAATCCAAACCATTCTATGGTGCTATGATCACATCTGCCTGGACTGTAACCACCTCATGTTACAGTACAGCAGTGTTGTCTTAGCACAGTACACTCATTTGCACTGGCAGATTACTGCAATTAATCATTTGGGTTTTTTTTTTTTTACACTGATGTAGCCTAAACATGTCGAAGTTCTAGCATCCCTAAAGTAGAAAAATCACTGTTTTACTCAACTTGATTGAAAACAGTTCAAATTTACGCCCTGTTCTCCATACTTTAGTCTCACTTTAAATAGAACAGCCAAAAACATTTCACTGGGAGATGGAAACTAGAGGATATAAATTAAAATGCTGTCTCCAGCCATAGCAGTATCATGTCCTCCATGCTGTAGCTCTAAGGCAAGGACATGCAAACTGCAATTCTGACAGTAACTGCAGTGGTGTTCATCACTATCATCCATCCATGTGTAAAATACTGAATGACATGTAGAGCTTCATCAATTTCCTAGAAATTAAGTAACAAAAAATAACCAGTTTCTGACAGGTCTTGATTTCACATTGTGCTATACAACTCTGCCTTCAGAAATACCTGGCTATGTCAAATACTTGATTTGTGATCTTGGTTTTCCTCTTTTTTTTGCATGTCTCTAAATAACAAACAGAAGCATGAAAATCGGTTTCTAAATAGAAAACAAGAAGTTTAAACACCCTGAAGTTCACATTTAAAAAGTATTTTAAAAGGTAAATGGCTATCTACTTGTCTTAGGACTTGAGGATTTTTTCTCATATGATTTCTTAGCATTGAAGGTTGACTGTACTCGTAAAGAAGAGATTATTGTACAACTGTTTTTTATAATCTTTGGCTTTAGGAGTGCAACAGTATAAAGTACTTCCCAGCCTAAACTATTCTTCTACAGTGTAGACTCTCATCAGCTAAACTTTCTGCCAGTAAACCTAAACTACTCCATCCACTCATACATTCCATATTCTAAGGGAAGAAGAAATATTTAGAAACATTTAAAAGCATATATCCATACAAAGCATTTAAAAGTATCTTGTGGCAGAATACAGAGATCTAAGTAAGCAACTTACGTTCCCTAAAGCATTTTAACAAATCTGAACTAACTTAAAAACAAGGAGAATTTAAGATTTAATCAACACAGTATTTTGAAAGAAAAAAACAGAAAAACCTCCTAACATAGAATACAGTAGCCCAACTCTGTCTTGATTTTTCCAAGGGATTTCAGGGCTAAATCCACATGTCCCTACAGCAAAACTAAACACCAACCTGCACTAGTATGCCAACTCCAGTGTGAGCTTGTATCTACAATAGATAGTAATTCATTGTGGTAATTCTTCTAATGTACTATTTAATCAGCTGTGGCGTACATGTCACAGGAATATAGAACAGAATAAGTGTCTCAAAGTATATGACTGACACATGAGTATATCCTAGAAACTCATCCATAGGAAGAACCATTGCAAACACATAAGAGGCTAATAGTAGGGCTGGCAGATAGGATTTGTGTGATATGAAACAGAATTAATTGCTGGGAAAAATGAAAGTACATTTTAATTTTTGCTGGAAAAAGCAAATGTCACCATACGTGAAAGTAAAAACACTGGGAAATGCTCAAGGAAGCAGAAAGCTATAATACTTACATCATGAAGAGGATACGCAGCTGAGTAGGTGCCATTATTTAGTAGTCTCTTAATTCCAAATTTCTTCTTGCCTTCTTCTGTTCCATATGGGCAACGCGTAAGGATGTAATTCACCTGAGAATAAAACACAAGCATTTCAGACCTTTTCTGCTTTAAGGCCATATAAAAGAAACCTGTAATGGTTGGGCACTCTCTATAACCTGCAGAGACAACATACAAAGGCAAGAAGTGTTTCTTAAGGAGGCCCTACCCCACACAAGACCATTGAGGGCACACTTGCCTCGCAGACATCTACAAGATCCATTCCAACAAATACTATCCCCAATTTCTAAGATGCAAAGGCACCAAGGTTTCCTCATATTTATCCACAAATATCCAGTTTATATACTCCTTCCTCGGTTGCCCCATTCCTGGCAGTATTCAAGGCCAGGCTGAATGAGGCTTGGAGCAACCTGGTCTAGTGGAAGGTGTCCCTGACAATGGCAGGGGATTTGGAACTGGATGAGCTTTAAGGTCCCTTCCAACCCAAACCCGTCTTGGATACTACGAATACTGCAACAGGACCATGTAAATAGAAATAAGCAAATCCCATACATACTATTCTGTTTCTCACGGATGGTGAAAAGAAAGTGTTCTCGTCGTTAATGAGGTACAGCTCCTGCTTATCCTTGCTGAATGGTGCTGTGAAATAATCTGGTTCAGGGTGCATCACCTTCTCAGGAAGCCTGAGTGGTGTAAGCATACAGTCTAGAGGATTCTCCACCATTGAGGGAATGTCATTTTCCTTGATGGGAACTTTGATGTTCAGCACTTCTGCGTATGTGATCAGAACCTCCCACGGGGCATGGATCTTCACAAAATAAATCTTGCCATCTTCAGATTCCTGCCGCAGGGAAGTTAAATCAGACATCTGACTAAACTGGGTTTATTGCAAGATTTAGAAGAACAGTTGTTACACAAAATTTATTGCCTTTTACATATTTTTGAGAGCCCTAAAAAAATGGGGAGAGGGGGAGAGAAGGGGAAGAATGTGACTCTTGATAAATATTTAACTGAAAAGTTCACTGGAGTGATTATTTGTTCATAAAGATAATCCTTGAATTACTAAAAGCATACAAAGGCTTTTCAAACGACACTAATCTTGTATACGGCCTGCAAACTCTGATTCCACTTGGAGTGCATTGGAAATACAGAGATTTGCTGTGCAGGGCATCCCATGCACCCATCAGTAAGAGAGGTCCTCTCTCCTGGAGGAGCAGAGCACACAAAACCCTTTGCCACAAGGAGTTAACAACCAGAGCTAAGACCTATTACAGCCTCACACTATGATAAGGAAGAATTTTATCAAAGGCCTCACCCAACAGTGCATGTACTATTAGTGTTCTGCAGCATACACAGGAGAAAATGGCAATCAGAAGGTATTCTGAGATGTTGCTCAATGAATCCTAGTCTACAGATGCTGGAGTCCAAACTTCATCAAGAGATTTGCTCCACTTGGTAAGGCAGACAGAAAAGTTTGTTGCTTATGTCAGCATCCTAGGTTCTCCAGTTATTAAACAGATCAGTAACACTAATCAAACGCCCTCAAGTTGTTACACCTCATAATTATAACATCCAGTGGGCACACAGTAATTCCTTCTGACTTCCAAACATGTTGTTAGGTGGGATTAAATCTAGCTGTGAGCACACTTCCTATTTATATAGGTTTAAATGAAGTCACAGCTAGTTTGGAAATGCTTTCTTTTTGTTATGAAACCAAAAGCCATCACTTCCTCATGAATTGTCATGAACAGTTCAAATAAACACATGAAGCTTTTTATCACCTAAATTAGTCACAGCCCACTAGAATCCATTAGAATACTTTACAGTAAGTATTTTACAAGCTATTGACAAGGGCCGGTAGGGACAGAACAAGGGGAATGGCTTTAACCTGACAGAGGGGAAACTGAGATGAGATCTTGGGCAGAAGTTCTTCCCTGTGAGGGTGAGGCGCTGGCAGAGGTTGCCCACAGAAGCTGTGGCTGCCCCATCCCTGGCAGTGCTCAATGCCAGGTTGGAAGGGGCTTGGAGAAACCTTGTCTAGTGGAAGGTGTCCCTGCCCGTGGCAGGGGCTTGGAACTGCATGAGCATTAAGGTCCCTTCCAACCCAAACCAGTCTGGGATTCTATGATATTTGGATGCAAATACAGGCAGCATTAGCATTAAGGATTCTTGATCATTTTTCTCAAAGAAAGTGGTGTACAACGATTACGATTTTGCAGGTCTACTTCTTTGGTCCTAATTTCATACCTCCACACATACACTATTTTTTTTTACCTTCTTGTCTTCCGTTTCTAATTCCAGACCAGCCTTTTGCAGATTGCTCTCAAATTCTTTTCTTCTTTCCTGAAGAGAAATAAACACACTTTATTAACTGATGAAGTTAGCAACTAACTGATCACTTACTGGTAACCCCACCGAGTTTCACTCCCTCCTGACAAAGCCTTAATGCTATGCAACCTTTGTAAAGGAAAGCAAACCAACAGACAAAACCCATCTGATGCATACAGGGCCACTTCTGAGCCAAGGCCAAACTAGTGATGGCAACATGTCAGGAACTGCATTGACAGTTTGTTATGAATAGGCTCATAAACTCTGCAATCTTATTAACCAGAGAAGTAAAATGAAGTCATGATCTTAAGCATTTCTAACTCTCTGGGAGCGCGGTGAGTGTTGTGTTGTTGACCAAGTTTAGCTCTACTTCAAAAAGAATGTTAAAGCTAGATGAAATGAAAAACTCCAGAAGCACATGGAAGGCTGATCCTTTACAAGGCCATCTATTTACCGGTTTAATAAGCAATCATGCCTGATACAGATGTTCATATACTGATTACAGACAATTCAGAGTGCTCCACAAATAACATAACTGCAGAACTAGATAAGACTAACAACATGTAGTCTTACATATGCTTAGCTTGCATAAAGGCACTATGGAGTTCAGGGAGAGATAAATAAACCTGCCCATGGAAGAGCACGATGGCTGTGGGACCTCTGCCAGTTTGAGACTCTTCTTGAACTCTGCATATTGCCCAGTAATTCCAAGGTGGTGTTTTGACCTAAGAACACTTGTTTCTCCTCCCTCCCTATAGAATTGTTGCTCCTCCTGGGAGACTGAATTAATTTCCTTTTAATTCTATAAAACTTGTGAAAAGCTGACAGAATAACGACAAGTTAAATATTGAGCCCCAGCCCCTCCAGAATGCACTAGCTAACTCTTAATTTATTTCTAGCTAAATCTTGCAATGCTGTGTGATGTTTTCTCCATTGAAAGGTCTTAAATGACACTTTTCAACCACACTTCAAAAACCACAAACTACCACGCATTTCAGCCAATTTCCTCTGTGTGTGTGAGGAGCAAGCTGCCCTATTTGCATTACAATTTGCATGAACTACTCAGATACATGAACACAGACTGAAGAACAGCTTTAAGGGACCTCAGATCTATCTTAAGATGCATTGATGTATTTTCCTGTGTTAGTGGTCTCGCATGTTTACCTGTCACATGTAATTCTGCCAAATATTATTAGATATTAAACACTGGCCTAGATAAACTTGCAAATATCATACTTGAGTTTTAGCACATGCTGGGAGCAAATGCAATTCCACTCACTATTTTTAAATTAATATATCCCCAAAAGCCTGCCTGCACCTGTGTATAACCACACTAGAGAACTCATTTGCTGACATGCTGATCTAATAGAGAACTATATAGCCAAAATGTGATTTATGATTCCATTTGAAAGGGAATATACAAGAACTGACATTCAAGCCTCGTACCCAAAGCTCTGTGCTACTATGGATTACACTTTCTCCAACCAAAGCATGTTGTCATGTGTTCTTTCCATAGCTAACACTGAAGGGGAGCCAAGAGATCCATCTCGGGGTTTTCTCTGCAGACCCTAGCCAGCTCCTCCTTCAGCTCTGCAGCTTAACCACAGGCAGAGCACAAGGGCCAGGCCCCATCTTATCTTTCCTTTTTAGACACTAAATGTGATAAATCACAGCTCTCTTAGTATAAATGATGCTCTTTCACCACCTTGCTCTCTTACAATAAGCCACCTTCTCTGAAACCCCTGAGAACATACTGGTCTTTCCAGTCACTTGGAAAGAGCCATCTTTAAAAGGAAATCAATCTGCTGAAAAAGCAAACAAAAAAAACCAAAACTTTTTCTTGCCAAGTACTTTTATTTCTTCATATCACCATCAGAGGCTTAAAATGGACAAAATGTATGCTGGGACCTGCGCTGTTTTAGTATGCATGTATAAGAATTTTAAGCTTACTGTCCTAAACCCAAAAAGCCAGACCTGGTGCATCTATTTGTGACATCACTATAGACACCCCTTTGCAGTCACAGAAGAAACAGGGAAATGAAATAAGTAAATCATGTTATTAGCCCAGTAGCAGTGGGCTAATAACTCACACCTTGTTTAAGTAAAGTTCTTAAACCTTTCCACAGCATCTGTAAAAAACTGAAACTGCATCTCCTGAGACTTCCATGACCTATATGGAAGAGAGGCTGGTAGATCATTCACCTTTCCCAGGACCACCATGGATATCCCACATACTCTTACTGAGTAACTTTACCATCTAATGCATGCTTTGCTATAATGAACCATCCTGATAAGATTAAGAAAGCCCGATCCAAAGTCCAGCAGCACTCAATTGCCCCATGCAGATGCAACCTGGCATGATTAGGTATCTAATGAAGATAGACAGCTGTTATAAACCTGCTTCTTGATAACAATGCTGTTACTGCTAGTAACAATCAATAAACAGAAGAATAAAATAATTTTAAGCTTATGACATACTATTCCTTAATCAAAGTCCTTTCCCTCTCTTTTCCTCTTTAGGCAAGGAGCACCAAGCATACATAAGTCTCAGGATGCTGCAGCTGATTCTAACTGCAGTCATGTGTAGGATATTGGGAAACAAACACAGCTTTCAGGAACAATACCACACTACTGTAGAGTACAGGAAAACTCTGTGCCTGGCTGTGCCCTGAGAAAATCCAATGCAATTCACAAGAGCAGCACAGAGGGGGGCTTGGATTGGACTCAGGCTGCCCACCAGCTCCTAGACAAGAACATTCTGGGGGAGATGGTGTCTGTTAGGAAAATCCCCTTGTTGCCTCATGGCATGCGAGGGTGCTTGCAAGCATGATCCTTACAGCAGCATGGACAGGTACCTGCTTTGGACCAAGCCTAGTTTTCAGCTGCTCCTGCAGACCTGGGGACACAGCCTTTTTACCGCCCCTGGCTCCCTACATTTGGGCTATCTGGTGCCTGTAAGAAAGAAGAAGTTTCTGTCTAAGGAGATGACAACTGGGAGGAGTCTAGATAAAATTTCTTTCTGTATCTCCAAGCCCCACTGGGATAGGGGGACTTTGCTTCCAGTTAACATAAGAACAAGTGACTTTGCACAGAGATCCCACAGTCCTAATCAGAGTATCATAGAATAGTCCCAAACTCCCTGACATGGATAGAAACACCTTCCACCTAATGCTGTGGATTTTCTTGTGAAGAAATATACTTATGGACAAAAAAGATCATGTCCTGGTAATACACAAATCATTTATTAGATAATTTTTAAATCTGTATTGATTTTTCCAACATATGTGGGTAAAATATTCCCACTTATCTGCTGGAGGCTTTGAGGAAAGATATCAAGTATTGTCTCACAACAATGTTATCCTATTTTTTCTTACAGAGACTCTGTGGTTAGGATACAGTCATGTAACTTACAGAAGGCAGGCTCAAAAAAGTTTAAGATGGAAAGTTTCTGGGGAATATTAATTAAGTTAACACATCAGTTGTACATGAAGCTAAGGGAGAAGATGAGCATGCTGCCTCTTACATCTACATCAGGACTATGTTGAAACACGCAAAGAATTTATTCATCCTTTTCTTAGAAAGGCAGAATAAAGCTGTTTCCTCGAGACAAGGAAACAAAACCCCTTGTCACAAACGTTCATAGAAAAGAGAAATAACATCTCTATTCTTAGCTGTTCCATTTTGCTGTATCATTGTACTACAGTAAAAGAAGCCACATTCTTCCCTGCGGTAACTGTGCAATAGCAAGTACAGTATTGTCAGACAGATTCCAAAGGCTGCAGAGCATCAATATTTAAATTATATTCCCACAAAGACAACAGCACAGTACTTCCATGCTAACAAGTCTGTGCTAAGTTATGGGCATATTCATTATGTAAAGGTCTATGCTGGACAGAAATATGAGTTTCATTTTCTTAGCAGATTCCCCAGGAATGGTGTAAAAAGTGGTGTGCTGTAACACTGCTATATTCATGTCTGCTGGTTCTGTGACCACAGAGCTAGCCTACAGGGCCACACACCAAACACCTTCTTCCCAAGGGGCCACAAACTCTTCAGTGAGTAACGGACACACAGAATTAAATCTCACAACACTTGATGTGGATGTTTTAGCTTTTTACAGAACAGATGTTTCCTCCTACCTAAGTGCATTTTTACCTCAAAAAGGAACTCCAATATTGGCTACTAATTCTTGGGTTCTTTCCTGAGTGAATCCTTCAGTCAATAATGACACCCATTTACATGGCCTCTGGTCTGGCAAAAATTTCTGCTACCCCCTAATGGCCCTTAAAGCAATGAGAGGAAATTGCTGCACACAATATGAACAAGTGACTAGACTGAGCATCTGGCTCTTTTTCCTTCCCACTTGAAACATTACCTAAATAGTCTCCACTTCTTTCCTCCTGTTATTTGAGTATGAGTAATGGAAAAGTTTATTTTAAGAGTTGCTTTCATGTATTTTGCATGGATATCTTTCTTCTCTCTACACTTGAGTCGCTTCATCCCTTTTCTTTTTTAAATGCATTTTGTTTTATGGGACAAAAACCAATTTATCTATGATTACACCTGAACAGAGTCAGTATGGGTTTGGAAAAAATGTATATAAACCTACTGCACCATAGCTAGAATATAATCCTGCTCTCCCAGACAAGTCCCCTGCACAGTGACAGTTGAGCAAAACTGGATGCTTAAAATGGAAGAAGTGCCACAGAGGATGACAGATTGTTATTTTTCAAGGTAAAAAAAGTAAGATGCAGGGGCTGTTCGACATTGGATCACTGGCTGCCCCACCCCTGGCAGTGCTGAAAGCCAAGCTGGACAGGGCTTGGAGCGACCTGGACTAGTGGAAAGTGTCCCTGCCAATGGCAGGGAGTTGGAACTGGATAAGCTTTAACGTCCCTTCTTACCCAAACTATACTAGGTTTCTGTAATTCTGATATTTCATGCAAATATAGACAGCATCAGTCCTTAACGAAAGCAGTATTTCTTTCATAAAGGAATGAAAGTAGTAAGCAGTAGTAAGCATTATCTCACATTTTTTGTTCAAAGGAAATGATAATTTTTTTTTATTATACATTTTACTATGACAAGATATAGATAAGAAATATTCCTTACTTCACAGACCTGTAGTTTTGATCATCATTTTGTCATATGCCTTGGTATTAATAGTTATATTTAAATACCTTTATCTTTCAGAGTAATATGATTATGTGACCTACTGGGTCCTGTTGAAAAACCCAAGGATAATCACAAACTGGCATGCTAGAAAAAGCTTGTACTTCATGCTCTGTCACACAGGAGGTCTCTTATCAAAGCCACTTTATAGACTCCTCTAGAAGAATGAATACACATACAGAGAGAGCAAGTCAAGCACAGAGAAAAGCTGCAAGATGAGGCGTGTGTTTGTTTTATTCAGAATATATATTAAGAAATAAAAACAAGTCTTAAAAGGAAAACTGCTTTAATTCTTGGATCTAGGAATCTATTTCGGAGCTAACTGAAATCAAAGGATAGGTGGAAAAAAGTTATCGTTGAATCTCATTTGGATAATGCTTTGCTTATTTAGAAGAAACCAGGTTTAACATTGTCCACAAGCATTTCATCAAAGCCACAGCTAACTCTAAGACTGCTTAATGGAGAAAGCAAAACAGTTCATATTCCTTTACACTGACGGCATAATATATTGCCCAGCCTAATAACGGAGAGCGATCAGTTCTGTAAATGAAGCCTCAGAAATGGAATAAAATTGGGTCCTGACACACAACAGTAAATTACACAGGAATTTCAGTACGTGAAATGGCTTTTCACACAACTATAAAATTTTTAGCTAAATCCTATTCCAGCTGAATATAGTAATTTGAAAGGCTTAGCAACTGATATTCAGGTCATAATAAATAAGAATTAAAAGGTCGTCAAAAAGAAATACTTACCAACTTTTTTTCCCATTCCTTATTAAGATCATCCACATAAGAGAGAACAAAATCAATTCTCCTGACACCGTCCCTGAAGAAAATAGAATCTTTGCTTTGATGTCTTTTATCAATCTGTAGAAGATAGAGGCATTTGATTACAAAAAACAAGCATTGCTGTTGCTCTAAAATATAACAAGACAAAGGAATTTCCCTAAATTGCCTTAATTCTTTAGTTCCTTCACAGCTGAAGATACACATTTGGGCAAGTTTTAACAAGGGCTTATCCAGTTATTTCACCACTGACTGCTTATATCCACAAACACTACATGTAAGTTACTAGTGCATGAAGAATGAACATAGGTTAGTGTAGCTATATTTGTGCATACTTATTTTCTTTCCATAAGTGTTATTCTACAGCATGATTGTTTTTTTCCTGCAGTTAGTCAGAACACCACTGTACACAAAAGCCAGTTAAGGCAGAGTTTATCAACTCAAAGCAGGTAGCAAAAAGTCAATTCCATGCATGTTCTTCCGCATCAAGAGATCCACCAAATCAACCACCACAGAAAAGTATGTCCCAGCAATGAGCACATATGAAAACAGCACACAAAATAGAGGGGTAACATTTCAAAGCTGAGTATTTACTTTATTGGGGAAAAAATAAATGAACCTAATAAAACCTGTCAACAAAACAGTACAATTAGTATTTTAATTGATCTATTAAAGATCATGTTTTCATTCATCAGCATGCCAGAATGTCATAATAACATTCATCTCTTTCACTGATTAGGCTACAGCAATTAATGTTGTGAATAAAAGACTAGTATCTCTCTTTCCTAGGGAAGTTAACATAATATTAGCTAGTATTATTTATTATCACATCAGTAAACAGCTCTACCAAATTGTTTACAAGACTAAAAGTTCATACGAAGTGCTCTCCATAGAAGCTAATATTCTTGTCTAAATTTAACTCCATGCTAAGGAAGACTGGTGCTGGGTTTTTTAACTACACCCATAAGCAAAAGTGCGTTTGTCTAAAATGAGAGTAATTCAAAGGGTTGTAATCTCTTGTCTTTTCCCTCTTAAAACATGAAAGGATGCATGTGAAAAAGTTCCGTGAGAAAGCACAGAGTATTTATAATGGTGAACTTTGTTCCTGGTCAACAAAAGGCATCACACAGTGAAGCATGTCATTACTGCAGCCACCCAAGCCACTTGCAGTATCATTCCTCACTGGTTTACCCTGAGACGTCGCTTCAGGAACAGATTGTATCTTCTTCCACTCTGTCGGAATAACCAACAAGTAGTTAGCAAGGCTACTGTTCCTCTCCAAGAACCGACCCAACTGCTTTTAAAACATACCCTCCAGTAAAGTCAGCAAGAAATCCAAGTTCCTTTAAAAGCCAGGAACCGCCTCCAACTATTAGAAAAACACAAGCACCCACAAACATTATGATTATTAATCTATTTTTTAGTAAGGGCTAAGCTGTGCTGGGATCCTTTTCGGGAATACATTTGACTGTTTTAAAATAGTGACTCCTATAATGCTAATTGCCATCATTGGGATACTTAAATAGATTTAAAAACAAAACAAACCCAATGAAGTTTCTTTGAATGCAATGTAAAGGTAACAAAACAAGAACTACCTAATGAATAGTGCATGCGTGTTTCTGTAATGCTTGTATTAGGTTTGACCCCCTAGGACAGAAATAGATGAATGGCAATTGTGTAATTCCAGAACTGCCAAAATTACAAGCAATGATACCTACATGCAGCGGGACATGCATTTATTTTCAAATAGGAGCAAATTTAATAGCAACAACAACAATAATAATAGATTCTAACAGTAACATCAATAATAATATTAATCCCTATTGTTCTATATTCTTGTACAACTTTAAGCATCTTCATGAGACACCCTGGTAACTTCTGAAACCAGTTGTAGCCTACTTGGTCCATTCACGCACTATGGAAAATACTTCTATTTCTGAAGCTATTCTAGCCTGTGGGCTGCTCAAAACACTCTGTTGCTGTCTGAGGCTCAGCGGTAGCAGTCATTTTTCTCCTTCGTAGTAGCTGGTACAGTGCTGCATTTTTGACTTTGGCCTGGGAACAGTGCTGATAACACCAATGTTTATAGTTATGGCTTTGAATGTTTGGTTTGACCAAGGACCTTCTGAGTCTCATGTGCTGCCAAGGAGGAGGTGAAGCCAGGAGGAAGCAGAGACAGGCCACCTGACCCAGACTGACCAAAGAGGTATTCCATATCACAGCACGTCACGCCCAGGATGTAAAAACTGGGGTCAGGAACCCAAAAGAGTTAGTTCATGGCTCGGTCATCGGGTGGTGAGCAGTTGTATTCTCTTCTCTTGTATTTCTCTGGTCATTATTATTGGTGGTAGCAGCAGTTATTTGTGTTACACCTTAGTTACTGAACTGTTCTTATCGCAACTATGGGGGTTACATTCTTTCGATTCTTCTCCCCATCCTCTACCTCAGAGTGAGGGGGAAGAAAAAAGGGGGAGTGAGTGAGCAAACTGTGTGATTTACAGCTTAAACCAAAACAGCTGAAAATCAAACTAACACAAAAATGCCAAAAGATTATTTCCTGAATATGCTGTAATCTTCTCTTTGCCTTCTCTCTTTGGCAATTCTGTTGGGTTTTTTTTGGTCATTTTCCTCCTTGAGATATATTTCCAGCAGATCAATCAGACTATTTTTTCAGATTGACATCAGACAGCAAGCTCAGAAAATGCTTTTGCTTCTATAAGCAGTAGAGAATCATGTGAGACTAAGAGGCTCATAAAAATAATGAAATCCAGTCAAAGAAAAGGAACAGCATTTTTCTATTCTATTTTGACCTTACAGTTTGTAGGTTTTTTTTTAAACACAGTTGTGCCTACAAGCAGACTGCACATGTTTAGGTGTTAATCTAATCAAATTAACATAGCGTTGGCAGTACTGTAATTATCTGGCATTACAGCAGGTAAACCCCAAAGTGCCTTATAGCAATTTATAGTGCTAGGAATTGGCCTCAAACCAGAGCACCCCAACCTCTAACTTAAAAAGACAGACTGTGTGAGCACAGACATTGTCCCAGTGAATTAATAAAAGTCACATACATAAAGAAAAAATGAATCAATAAATAATATCTACTTCAGAAAAGCTCCTGTCAAAGGAGTGTCCCAATTACTTTGGGTAGCACAGCTGTAATTAGATTATTCCATCCAACTGCAATAATAATTTATCTTTAATGCCATTGAAGTTTGCTCATTTTTTAAGATTCACCACAATTCCATGCAGTCATTAAAGGTCTGACTATAGGTTTAAGAAAATGCTGTAGTCATCGCTGGATATGCTTTCAAAAGGGAAATACTCATCGCTTCCCTCCTTCTGTGCATCAGATATTCATCACAGATAGAGACAAGCCCACTTACGAAACTCATAAATTACTCCTTCCCATTTTGCTGCATTTGGATTTCACAAGCAGAACAAGATCAGTCTTGCATACCCATGCACTTTTGTTCATATACGTGCACTTGGAGATTTAAAATATATTACATTTTAGTAATCTGCATTGGCTGCATGAGTGAATCATAAAAGATTATGGATTAGCACATCTCACAGGAAGTTTAGACTGGATATTAGGAACAAGTTCTTCACAGAGAGGGTGGTCAGACATTGGAACAAGCTGCCCAGGCCAATGGTGGAGGCAGTGTTGCTGGAAGTGTTCACAAACCTTGTAGGTGAGGCCATCAGTGACATGGCTCAGTGGTGGCCTTGGCAGTGTTGGGGGAACGGACAGACTTTATGATCTCAAAGGTCTTTTCCAAACTGTTTGATTCTGTGATCTTGTTTCTTAATAGCTCTTTCCAGAACTGTATTTAAATTAATTGATCTTAGACAGCCTATAGTTATCAAAGGAACATCAGAGCAGATATTCTGTGGCATCTACCTTCTGGAACACAAGTAGCCAAATTAAAACATCCCAGCACAGCAAAGACAGCAACTGGAAGATTCTAAAAATCTGAATAATACTCAATGAGGATCAGAGAAGAGATGGAGCCTCAAGAGGCAACAGCTACAAGTTGCAACAAAGGAAATTCCTACTGGATATGAGGGTTTGGTTGAATGAGAACAGGTACAACAGGTTGCCCAGAAAGACCATGTAATCTCTATTCCAGAGATCACACAGCTTCATCAAGCAAGGCCCTGACTGAACAACTTGATCTAAGTTTGAAGTCAGCCTTGCCCCGAGTATGGGGTCAGCCAAGGAGATCTCCAGAGGTCCCTTCCAATACAGGTCACTGTATGATCTGTGAAACAGGATTACTGCAAGGGTTCAGCATTTACCAGCACTTCCAGAAAGCTGAATAAATCCATCACCTAAAAAGCAAGTTCACAAAAACTACTGCCCTCCTGTTCTCCTGTACTAACTTCCCAGATTTAATACTCCCATTATCTCTAAAAGTACTACATGGCTTCATACGTGGACAGATGTGCTAACTGAACGCTGTAAAGGTCCACCATGAAGAGCTAAATTTAATTTTCACATGGCTACAGAAGTGTGAACTTACTGTGTACTTATAGAATTGTATTCATAGAATCACAGAATGGTTTGGGTTGGAAGGGACCTTAAAGCTCATCCAGTTCCAAGCCCCTGCTATGGGCAGGGACACCTTCCACTAGACCAGGTTGTCCCAAGTCCTGTCCAACCTGGCCTTGAACACTTATTATAACATATATAGCATATTAATATTTCTAGTTACACAATCATCAGCTTCATAGAACCACAGAATCATAGAATAGTTAGGGTTGGAAAGGACCTTAAGATCATCTAGTTCCAACCCTGTCTAGACATCCACTGGAGGTCCAAATGTTGAATGAACCATGTTCAACAAACAATCTCCCAAGTACCTAGACTTCCAATCCTCAGACACAAATTGAAGCCATGCAGTAGGAAGTCTCAACTTAAACAGGAGAGGTTACAGGAAAGACCAAGTTGCTGTTATGGAAAAAAACACAGCACAGCTCAAGACGAAGCAAGGCTGTAACACCTCATGTTCAGTCCTAACCAAACTGGTTTGGGAGAAGTGCATAAATGCTGGCTGGTGGTCACACGTACTTCCAAACCCATTAGAGCTCTCCTGCCCTGCTAGAGTTTTTACTCGATGCCCAGACCCTGCCCACTTCGCTCCCACATATGGCTCTGACACGCATCTGCACGGCCAAAGCAAACAAACCAGTCAACACAAACTGGAGAGGGTAAAGAGAGCTGCTGGATGTGGCATCAACCACTAAACACTAACAGAAAGCACCTCAGAGAAACAACTTTGTACTGAAGCTGAGGGAGAGACTGTGGCAGACATGTCCACAGCCTTGCTCAGCCACTAAGGCACACGGCCCGCTGACCTTTAAAGGTACCGCAGCACCTGAAAAGCAAATATATTTTGAGGATTATACCTGAATGATTGAATCCTGAATATTTTCACAGGATGCAAAAGGATTTCTATTTCTTGTAATCCACCTAACAGGAAATTTATGTCCTTAGAGGCTGCTTAGCTTAGTTTTCTCCCTGTAGACAACTGGCTGTCCTCCAAGTATACCTTACTACTAAACATCCTAGCCCTCTCCATGTCTATACTTAAAGACAGGGAAACTTGGCTTAAACTAGCATTTTTCATAGCAATAGTCAGAAAACTGCAGATTTCTCAGGGGCATATATTCAGAAACGCCATTCCCAAACTTAATTCTGCAGACTTCAAGGTTTTCCAAGCATCCAGCTTCACAGAGCTGGCTCTGCAGGTTCAGACCTCAGCAGCCTTCCCCTTCTGCTTTTTGTATCTGAGTGGGAAGGTGGTTTAGAGCAGCAATCTCAGTAGCAAAGTAGTACCCAACAGTAATCTGAAATGGAGAAACCCAATACATGAGTTTCATTGGTGTTACAGCAGGGTAAAACCTCTGGCTATGACTAATGGGTATGCTGAGATGTTACTAACATGATCCCCAACAGCACACGTAGGAGTTATATTATCATAGTCCTACATTACTAGACAAGAAAGCTGCCTGAAATTAAGAAAACAAAATAAATCTGCAACTTTCTGTTTGCTTATAAGATATAGTCACAACCCAAATATTTATTTACTGCATACCTTTGATAATCATATGGGCAAATCAGTTCTTAATCAGACCATGTCACAAACCAGAATAACTACATTAATAATGCAGTTAGTTCATTTACGAATTAACAATCCACTGAAGGAAATTTTTAAGACTACAGAAGTAGATGAAAATATAAAGGCTTGAAAGTTGAATCAAAATATAAGCTACGCCTCCTAATTGAAAGGGTTGGAAACATTCAATGGCTTAAAAAGTGTTATCACCTTCAAGTAGATCCTTAGTTCACACAGAATATGTATGTAATCCCCCTTTCCTCTGAATTAAACGTGCTCACAGCTATAGGAAATACATGCTGATTTAAGTGCCACTATGCTTAATATATAACTGTTTTGATACAATTTATTTCCCAAAGCAACAAGCTCCTGGAAATGCATCTACACAACATACACAGACACACAGACACACCACTGAAACCGAAAAAGGCATACTCCTGGTTTACACACAATAAACTCAGATTCCATCATAACAGAGACTCCCTTTGCATCAAGTTTTCTTCAATATTCTTCCTTGGAGGAATCCACAAGTGCTTATCCACTTGGAAAAAAGTGTATTAACAACACTCTCAACACCACACATCCCCATTTCCAGTTACGCTTCATGCAGGCTACAAAGCTGCACGCAAACATTTCCCACTCCAAGAAACACAAAAGCCCACATATTTCTGGTAGCTAAAACTTGCAAGCTTCTTTTTGCACCTTTACCACACTTCTGAACACCATGAGAATCTGAAAGCTTGAAAACATGCATTTCAAAGCAGTTTAAGACACCAAGGTATTTGCACTCAAATTTAAATGCGCAGGATAAAAGCCTCTCTGGATAAAAGGACACATTAAACAAGAATACAAAAAAGGAAAATAAAAAGGATGCTAAGAGAGCACATGGGTTAATGTAAAGACACCAGAGCCCAATGTAAGCAAGCAGACAGTTTTAACACACCTCAGCATGTACTTCCTTCAGTTAGCTTAAATGAATTTGTGTCTTTTTTCTCCATCAAAAAAAAAAAAGGTTATTTCAAGTTTTCTGATATATTTGACAATTAATTCTCTTGGCTGCAAATTTTAGGAAGTGGCTATTTTGAGCCTTTCCATATTAGAGCCTGCAATAAGAAAAAAAGGCCACGTGTTTCAGCTGCTGTCAGTGCTCGCTTCTTGCTCTTTCAAAGATTTGAAAGTATCATGCTGACTCACAGAGCCCTCCAGGTTATCCCAATAAAAAGGAATCCCACATTTGTTAATAACACCAGAGTCAGAATATATCCTACATCCCATCAAACCAAAGCAATGATAAACAAAGCAAACTTTCCAGTTTTCTCCACCAATCTTAACTTTCCAATTTGGTCTATTATCCTTTTGATTTGCTGGAATTGATCATTTAAGCCATCACAAGGAATAAACACCAAAACCACGTTCATTTTCATAAGCTAGGAAAAAAACATTTCTTTTTGTAAGGACGGCATCCTTGAAACTGGAAAATTTTTTTATGAGGGACTGTAACAGAAGACACCAGACAGATTCATGCAAGGAAGCATGAATATTGCTTACTGCTTACCACTTGATGTTCAGGGATGAGTAAAGTAGTCTCAGTGCTGTTAAGGCCCTGCCAGTGGCATCATGGGAAAAACAATGTTGTTAGCGATGATGCAAAGGAGGCTTTAAAATAAAAGGCTATTTGAGAAGAAACAGTGTATTTGCTGCTTTAAGTTGTTGTAAAAGCTATTCAGAGAGATAGTTTGATTTTCAGACTAGATTGTAAAACTTGACACAAAGCTCTACCTCCTCAGATGAGCTGGGTCTCCAGTCTACGCCACTGGCTTCTACATGGCCCATGTGTTTTTAAGTATTAACAGTAACAACTTTTAATAAGAGCTGTCCAGTATTCCTCAGCATTTCCATTATAAAAAATGAAGTCTAAGCACAGCATACCATCTAGAAGTTGATGAAGACAAACTTTTAACAGTACTTTTTATTTTAATATCAAAGAGTGGAGATGTACATAGCACAGCTGGCTGCACCTGCATTCAGATTAAATGCAACAACCCTTACATATTTCTTCAATAAGAATGAAATTATACTATGTGCACTGAACAAAAAAAAATGCAAGGAGACAAATCATTCCTCTTACAGCACAAGACAAGGCAAATCAGGATCAGTAATTGAGGCTGTTATGCCTAAGGAGACTAGCAAAGGCTTCCCAGCCTCCAGTTACGATCCATGCCTGGTGATGCCCTCCCCTGTGTTTTACTCTACGAGCTCTGGGTACTCAATGTTTTCCTGCATGTGGGCCTGCAGGGTGCTGCAATGACCTCTGGCCAGCATCATCCTGTTGGCAGGAAAACCAGCAGCAGAGGACTGCAGAGCACAGCTACCCTACAGGCACACGTCCATAAGCTGTTTGGGATCCTGGACATGACTATGCAACGGCATGAGCAAGGGATTTTGAGATTCTTTGGAATGAATAATGGTTTGCAATGCCTAAGCTGCTCTGCAGTATCTCATTCTGCTACTCAGTAATATCTCACACTCTTTTTTTGCTTCTGGAAACAAATGACTGACAGGTTTTTAACAAGGCAACCAAACTGTGAGCACATTATGACAGTTCTCTATGGGACTGAATCAACTTTCAGCAGAATGCTAACTGCATCCCACTCCTGTATCATCAGTCATCCATTTACAGTTGTAACATTTCAGAAAGTCGAATTTTCACCAAGTTCTGTCTATGATCTTTTAAATTAGAAATGAGTATTTTTCACTTTCATTGTACTTTTACTGGAGAGAAACCACTGAGGTCTATTTCCATTATTTTGTGGAATAAAAAAACCCAAACCATGCTATTCTTGTTACTGTTTACACTGCAAGTAACTTACACACACACCTTGACATTCCTTCTTAGTGATGCCATCTCTGAGTATTTGCTTATCTAAATAAGATAAAAATGTCCTTTTCAGACTTCAGCCAGAGAGATTGATCTGTTTTTTGCCAAGGTATCCACCTGAGATGCAGTGCAAATAGAAACAGCTGCACTGTGCTCTTACCTTGAGATAGTCTGAACTGAGTGTAGAGGTCTAATCCTCACATCACTGATGCTGCTGGACAAACCTACACCATTTGTAGAGAACTAAGGGTGAAGACACTGAAGCGGAAAGGTTTTCTGCAGCTATACACTGAAAATATCTGCCATGTCAAGTGCTGTACCAATGTGACATCAGGGGAGGTGCAGCCTTGCTTTTCATTGCTGCCCTACGGCTCCTAACCTCTCCATCGGTCACCTGCCCCTTCATCCAAGCTGGTGCTCTTGTATTTCTCCACCCTGTTCTCATCCAACCCGCAGCTCCCCACCTCCAGCACAATTAGATATAAAGCTGGTTTTAGGCATCCACTGATCTACATATGCGGCTCACGCTGCTTCACCCCAAGATATTTCAGTAGAGCACTAAACTGAGAGATGAACACACACAGTTGGCGCAGTCTTCTCTACAGTTTGTGAAATTCTTTCCTGTCAAGCTAGGGAACTTAACCTGCAACTATCTGCAATTAATCAGATCAAGTGACGGGGGTTAACTACTGTAAAATTGGTGATCAAACCTTCTCCTGCCCATTTAAAGTGTTAAGAACTCTCGTAAAGAGACACTACTTCTTAAGGTTCTCCAATCTTGCTTACACATGACTCCCAAAACAAGAACCATCAAGTGTTTTTATAAACTCTCAAATTTGTTGCAGTGAAAACCAAGAAGAGCAGAGGTTGGCAGTGTTGGCAGCAGCGCTGGGCTGGTCCTTTGTGCTTTGGAATCTACTCAGAAGTCTTCAATGCATTCTCTCTCCAGAATACCCCTCAGGATTGTGCTTTGTAATTACACTTGAAAGAACTCCTTTAGTATTTCCTTCTAGATTTTAAAACTGATTTGGACTGTGTTCCCAATATCAATAATGATATTTTATGTTTCTCTCTCTTTGACGCTCACTGGTCTGAGTGGAAAAAATGACCAAGCATGAAAAGTAACGCACATTATGATGGTGTTTCTTGCTCTGCTCTCAAAAAGGACACCCAAAAACCCGATGAGTCATACCCCTCAATCTGGCAAAATGCATTGCTTCAATACATCTCCTAGAGCTCTGTCAACTTACTTCTGCTAACCTGGCCTAAATAAAGAGAGCCTCTTCTTAGATTTTCTCATTATCAAGTTACAATATGGAAAAATCCTGATTAACAGGAGTTTTTAATGAGCATTTTCCTAGTGTGAAATTACCAAAGGTGAAAATTACCTATATAGCTGTACAAAATCAATTCCTACCTTCTCACAGCTAGAACAGGGTAAAAAGACTAAAGCTGCAGCTTTACTCAGAGAGTAGTGCAGCCATCTACCTTTTTGGAGGGTGAGAAACTCAAGAGTCCCCATACACAAAAAGCAAACATCTTAAGCTACTTTGTACTTCTTAGTTGGAATAATGAATAGTCCTCTGCATACATCTCATAGATATACTACAAATGAGTGATGTAGTCTTCCACAAAATCTGTATTAACTTTACAATTGAATGGCCTAAAATTTAACTCTTAGGAAATTTAATACAAATTCTATTTTTTAACCTTTCTGCCAATCTCGAATTCTCTAACTAGACTTCTTTCCTCTCAAGAACAAGAACTCTGTTTTGTCAGTGGGCTGCATCCTCATTTACTCTGTAACTTAAACAACTAATTAAAATCACTGCACAGAGATGCAACACAGAACTGTACCGTTATAAAATCTAGTGTGCTCTTTGCATAAATAGAAAGCACAGAGGAAAAACAGAATATCAGGTTTTATTCCATTAATTTTCCAATTTGTTTGAAAGGACTCTGAGAGGCATTTATGTATTTCTTGGAACAGGAATTCCGTAAAGACTGATTGAAGCAGATCCTACACAGAGACTCAATTAGGACACTTGCCTACCGCTGTCTGTCTGTGAATTACTGCTTTAAAAATGACATTATTTGAAGCAGTTTCCACTGCAGCACCTATTTCATAATGCCCCTATCATATCCTTAGTTTTCCTCTCTGGTCTGCTGTTTGCTAAAAAACTCCTTGCCTCCCTGCGTGACAAAGCATCTAGAAATGATTCATGCGATAAAGCTTGTAGTATGAAAAGCTGTTGAACTCCAGGTGATCTTGGTTCTTTTGTCCTTGTGGGAGATTAAAAAAGAGAAGAAAAATAAGGAGACCCTAAAAAAGGCAGACAAAACAAAACAAACAAGCAAAAAAAAAAACCAAACCAACAACCAACCAAACAAAAAACTAAACCAAACCAGGAAAAATCCAGGGTAAAATAGGCAAGAAGCAGTGAATTACAGCACAAAGGCAGAATCATGAAGATGGACAAAATGCAGCTTTGACTGGAGATTCAGTTGCTTTCTGAGCCCTGGACTTCTGTATATATGCTGGCAGGCTTTCCTACAGAATGTCTTTCATCTCCTTTATTTTTCTATTTGCATCGTTCCTGCGTCCAAAGGACATACTCCTTTACAGATGACAAATAAAGAAAAATACCATTGAATTATGGCTAGTAACCTGCTTTGCTCTCCATATTTTTATCTAGACTTCTTTTATTCCTTCCTCTGTTGCTACATCAACAATAAGGCCTTGGGTTTTTCTCCCCTGTGCTAAGCAGAAGTACACAGTGATTCTAAATTGTGTTTCTTTTCTTCCAAACCAAAATACAACTAGAGCATAAAGAAGTTGTGACCTAAATGTAAATTAATTTTGCTCTTCCCCAATGGTCTTTTTATGAATTAATTACATTTCTGTTTTAAGAATACTTCATTTAAATCGTTCTAAGACTTCCAAGTGTTCCTATTTTCCAACTACATGAGCAAAACCATGGACGTGATCAACCTGTCCCCAGGGTGAAATCACAAAATAGAGAAACATGCTATCTGACAAAACAAGCCCAGAACACGTTGATATGAGCTTAGAGAAGTCCTGGTGAAAAGAGGAGAAACCATGCCTTGACTTTCGTGCTGGGAGAGATGACCCTGTTCACTTTCTGTGGGAACGCATCAAGGATGATAAAAGGCAGCCTAGAACGTAGAGAAAAGAAATTCTGCCTGTTGTGACAATGCATTACGATAAAAAATTAGCATTAAAAAAAATTATATATATCCCAGGGCTGCCTTACTGTTTGAATAAATTAATGGAAAAACTTTAAGGACAGACTTACCCTGACTATCTGGGACACTAATCATCAAGCCTCTTGTTACTAATAATAGTGCGAAACTAGGCAAGAAGAATAAAAGTAACTTAATGTCCAGCTAGTGCGTAGAAAGCAAAAAATGAGATAAATGAGACTGCATCAGGGTACACAGTGTAGGAGAACACCAAGCACAGAAAAGTACTAACTGAAATGTAAACAAATGTCAGATAAACAGCAGACATTTTCTCCTGGAAGGCATGCTGAGGCACATGAAAAACAACAAGGTGGTTGGTGACAGCCAGCATGGCTTCACTAAAGGGAAATCCTGCCTGACCAATCTGGTGCCCTTTTACGATGAGGCTATGGAACTGATGGGCAGGGTTAGAGCAGTTGATGCCATCAACCTGGACTTGTGCAAAGTGTTTGACAGGCTCACGTGACATCCTTGCATCTAAGTTGGAGAGACATCAATTTGATAGCTGGACCACTTGGCCAATAAAGAACTGGCTCAATGGCGGCACACAAAGAGTTGTGCTCAATGTCCAACTGGGGATCGGTAACGTGTGGTGTCCCTCAGGGATCGGTGTCGAGACAGGTCTTGTTCAACATCTTTGTCAGTGACATGGACAGTGGGATTGAGTGCACCCTCAGCAAGTTTGCTGATGAC
>JASSUY010038445.1:0-89579 GCA_032466535.1 Forpus xanthops | reverse complement strand
GGTGGTAGCAGTAGTGATTTATGTTATACCTTAGTTACTAAACTGTTCTTATCTCAACCTGTGGGAGTTGCATTGTTCTCCTCCCCATCCCCCTGGGAATGGGTAAGAAAGAGGGGGGAGTGAGTGAGAGAGCGACTGCATGAGTTTGAGGGCCTTAAACCACGACATCATCTTGCCACTTAGAAACACCTTCAGTTGATGGCTGAAATCCTTTCCCTATTGAACTCGATGACAGACTCCTGTGCATTTCAGAGAGGACAAGATTTCACTCTACATACTTTTGCAATGACATTTGGTGATACTACCCATATAATAGGTTTGTTGTCCCTTGAATCAGCCATAAAATAAAACTGCAGCATGCATAAAGAAAACAGTGGGAAAGCCCATGAATTTTAAAAGATAAATCCAAAAGGTTTCTGTATGCTAATTATTCTCGAGTCATCCTCTGTTGATGACTGTAGTTTATATCAGTAACTGTTTCCTTTCCCAAACTACTGTTACCATATGCACTAACAGCATAGATTCCTTTTTGTACCTAACACAACAAATAGGATGCAACAGTGTACAATTTTTTGACATCAGTGTACAATATCAAGGTTACAAAGCTCTGTTGCCCAGTTTTGGTAGACAAAGCCCAGAGGAAAGGGAGAGTATTTTTCCAGCTCGGAACATGGTGTCCTTCTTCTGTGTAACACAATGCCTTGATTATTTTTCAAAAATGCAGGTTTATGCCAAAAATGACAACTTAAATGGCAACACAGAAAGGAATCATCACTTTTTGGATACATATGTGGTTACAAGCAACAGCATTTGTTTATAGAAGATAGCTGCAGGCTTCGCTTTCCATTATGAGCAGTTCCAGGTATCACTGGCATATTTCATCCAGCAGACTTTCACTTGGTAAACTGTGTGGTATTGTAGAGGGGAAGGAGTTGAGCAACATAGTCTAGTGGAAAGTGTCCTGCCCATGGAAGGGCTAAGTTCCAAAGTTGGAACTAGTTGAGCTTTAATGCCCCTTCCAAAAGTTCTATGGCTCAATGAAAGAGGACCTTCCTTCTGAGAGGAAGAAGCTTTAACTCTGAAGGCTCCTTTTGCCTTAAGCCAAGCCATCCTTTCCCCTTTTCTGTATTTCCTCTTCCCAGATTTAAGTAGACCATACTGATGTCTTGTGAATAGTCTCTGCTTTTGTTGCTCATAGTTTTCCTTCTCTTCCTAGTCAACAGTCTTTGCACGAGTGGAGTAAAACATGTAAGGGGCAGAAGGAGTTACCGCAGAGGCAAAAATAGCAGCATCATTGCCCAAGATGTGATACACAATCATTTGGCTGTTGCCTGCCATCTACCATTTCTGTCTCTATTGAGGTTTAAGATAGCTTGCATTGAACATATCACCATCCAGTACATGCAGTTTGTTTGGCTTTATGCAGACATAATTCATTTGGTGCTTTATGAGGTTGTGGTGCATGTCTTGTGTGTGCAGCCCTATGAATTATGTCCCTGTAGGAATGTTGTCTATTATTAGCTCTGCAGTAGACACTGTGACTCTCTGGGAGACTGTTATGATAAAAGACCCTTTTCACAGAAAAGTCATATGCTATTTCTATTAACACTGTTCATGCAATTGAGGAAAAGTTACAGCCTAATAAACTGAGGATGAGACTGGAGCTGGGACTTCTTAATTCTGTCAATGAGAGTAATGCCTCCAATAGCCTTGCAAAGGTACACAGGGCTATATCCTATGAAGTGTTTTGACATCTAAATCACATCAAACTCAGACTAAATTAAATCCAGAAGCATTTGAGTACCCAAATCTCTTTGTGTATCTGATCTCGGCCTGTAACTACTTGTTGAGTGGGATGTGTAGCACTCATAGTAGGGTTGTAACCAATCTATAAATATGGTTTGACTGTGTTTTAAACATAACTTAAAGAAGTTGTTTTCAGTGCCAGACACTAGTGTTAAGACTTAATTCTTCTGTCATATTTACTGAAATTTCCTAAAAATCTACCTAAAAAAAAAGATTTGTTCTCTTAAGAAATAGTGTACTACAAACATAAATAACACAGGAATAGACAGAAAATGGTGGGCCTCTGGACTTCAGTGTTGGTTTCTCTGATTCAGGCAGATGTATGCCGGTTTAACTTTAGATCTTTTATTTAAGTATGTATCTGTGTCTACAGTTACATGGAGTTCTGCTTGTCAGTTTAAAGACTGCAGTTGAATGTTGCAAAATACACATCGCTTTCACAGCAGTTTGTGGCAAGAATCCCTTAAGAAACGGTTGAGAGAGCATAAATCTGTTGCCAAATAATAATGTTTAGTGACTCAGAAACTGCCATCTGTTATATAGACTCTTAGCTTGAGCATTGCATATTGAAATAGACCCTGAAAAGCCTGTAAGTTTCCTCTTGATGTTTGGGCTAATGCATGCAACTAGCTGGAATCTCCCACCCTGTCCTCAACCCTTCACCCAGAGATATTTATCATGTCTGTTTGGGTTTTTTTACAACAATATGCTATATATTGATAATATACCATATTGTCAATCATCTCCACTTGGAAGAATATCTCTGATTTCGTGTTCTTAAACTAATGCTTCATTCCAGCCTCTATAGCCTCCTATTTCTATGGTGTTTCAAGGTGAAAATAACACTCTTGAAAAGTTTTGAAATCCTGAGAGGGAATGACAGTGGTACCACCTCTGTGGTTAACACCTGAAGCATCATGTGTTCCTGTCCAAGTCTGCCAAGTGAGCCAATTCCCTGATGGGGAACCCTGTGCATGTCGTGTGCTGCTGTGTGCTGGGGGAGCACCTGTACAACCCTCTGTGGAGCTGCTGTCTGCTGATGTTGGCTGCTTGCTCTATGCCTTGCTCTCTGGATGTACCTTTGAAGACTGTATGTACTCCAGAAAATGTGCTGCAGCAGTGGGGTAGGACACAAAGGGTCTTGTGAAATTGCTGCTCTTCGTAAATCTAACTCCAAGGTCTTCCTATACTCTATAGTCAAAATTTGGTCTGTTATCTTAATCTTCCCACCCTTCTTACTCCTTGGCACAGAAGTAACGCTAATTTTAGCATCTGGGAAATCCTGAAGCAGCAAAGTAGGCCATTGCATTAAATAGTATGGCATTTTAGTAGAACTGTTTCTCTGTTCACTGTTGTAATCTGGTGTGAAGTAACCTGAATTAGTCCTCTGCATGGGGTTCTTCCAGACATGGGTGAGCCACAAAAGTCTACTGAAGAGTCAGCATGGCTTGACTTTCATCTTCCATTTTCCTTCTTTTGCTCCTCAAAGCATCACTTAGTTATGAAATCTGGGGTTTCCACACCATTTTGAAGTAAACTCTTTTTCTTCTCCATTCATCAAATTTGGGCAGTGTTGGCACTAGTATTGATCTCTAGGAGATTCCAGTGATCTTCTCCCCCATGAAGGTGGAGAAGGAAGAAGGAAAGGAAAAAAGGTGCTTGACAGCCATCTGTGCAATATAGTGATGAAATAGATATGAATAGAGATGTATTGATGCATGGGCATTCGTGAAAGCAGTATTCCTTTCAGATAAGTAATCACAGATGGACATTAGAGGAAGTGACCGTTGTATGATTTTGATGCTTGGACTTAGAATCATAGAATCATAGAATAGTTAGGGTTGGAAAGGACCTTAAGGTCATCTAGTTCCAACCCCCCTGCCATGGGCAGGGACACCTCACACTAAACCATGCCACCCAAGGCTATGTCCCACCCAGCCTTGAACACTGCCAGCGATGGAGCATTCACAATTTCCCTGGGCAACCCATTCCAGTGCCTCACTACCCTCACAGTAAAACCTTCTTCCTTATATCTAACCTGAACTTCATCTGTTTAAGTTTGAACCCATTACCCCTTGTCCTCTCACTACAGTCCCTCATGAAGAGTTCCTCCCCATCATCCCTATAGGCCCCCTTCAGATACTGGAGGTCTCCACACAGCCTTCTCTTCTCCAGGCTGAACAGCCCCAACTCTCACATCCTATCTTCATACGGGAGGTGCTCCAGTTCCCTGATCATCCTCGTGGCCCTCTTCTGGACTTACATTTTTACACTGAAAATGGAGCTCAAGGAATTGAGAGAGAGCTCCAAATCACAGGTCAGCCACAGGGAATGCCTTACCATTTGTTTATTCTGTAGTTGTTCCAGCACACATAAAGACAATGTAGTCCAGAAAAATGTCCCTATGCATTTATGTGATATGATACTGGCTAAGGATAAGAATAATCTACAACAGTTTTAGCCAGAAACTGAGCTTGTCTAAATATTACTGCAAGATTCAAGTCTCTTACCAGAAGACTTGCTGTGAATAAATCACAAAATAGAGAGATTTTGCATCTGATGTTACAGAGAAATAAGATCCCTATGAAGGAATAAATTCCATCTGGAGATAGATTCCCTTGTGGACAAAAGAAATGAGTTCTCTAAAACAGCTCTACATGATGGTATACTCACTTAGAGTAATGTAATACTTTTACAACTCATTACACAAAAGGAGACATTGTTCAATCAATTTTCAACAGTTATTCAAGTTTTGAATTCACAGGAAGATGTCTTGATGGTGATGACTCATGGGCTAAATATCCTCAAGAGGGTTTCACCTCCATCTCTCTAACGGAAATCCAGGTAAATAATTCTTACCCCGTTGTCTTTCCCTTTTTTCTGGTGGCACATATGTAGCATAGGCACAGTGGGAAACATGTTTAAGTATCTGGGGCTGCTTTCCTTAGAAAGCACAGCTAGAAGGAAAGATGTAGGACAAAGTCTGAAACTGGAGGCAGGGCCACAGAGCTGTGGAGAGCTGAGATTTTGCTGTGACCCTTGGGTCAGCCATGGGAAAGTACTAAAATATAGGCCAAGCCTCCACTTTAAAGTTTTGCTGGCATAGAAATATCAGTGGTGAGTGAGAGCTTTTTGCTGATGTAACAACAGCAGCATAGCCCCAGTGCAAATGCTGGCCAAAATAATCCATTTTGCGACTGTAGGATGTTCTGCTAAGGACTGGATACAAACCACATGGACAGAAGAAATTTTTTTGGCTAGCTCTTAGTTGTGTGTACCCTAGGAGGAATTGCTGATAACGGCTATAGCTTTTAAACATGAAAGCACCAGACACCAAGAGTTAGATGCATGTCTTCTCTTATTTTTGTCAAGGGTTGATCATGGCATGTGGATGACGGATTAATTCATGGATCAATTTATGCTGAGACAGTGCTCAGATTAGCTCAGCATCTTTGCATCAACATTTAGTGTAGGGAAGTAGAACTGTTTCAGCCTATAATGTAGCACCTAAAACTGCCTTAGTACCAGGTGATTAAAAAGTGACAAATGTGAGTTCTATATATGAAATACTTTTTCAGCAGGTTCTGGGGAAGTAGTGGAGGTCTAATGTTTCTATCAAGAAAATTGTGGAAAGTGTAGCAAAAAAATAGGTGCATAAAGAAGGTGTGATAGGAAAGTGTTATCACTGCTTTTCTAGGATTTCATCCCTTGCTAATCTATTAGAGGCTTTACTAAAGCAGTTGCATGTGTAAAAATTTTATATGGTAGGTCTGAATTTCCAGAACAGCTTTTCCAAACTTTTGAAAGGGAACAAAATTGCTAAGCAGTGCAATTGTCCTTATATGTCTCTGACTCATTAAGAAATGAGAAATAAAAAGTTGGACCCAGTGGCCGAAAAATAGGCACTTTGTGCTGCCTGGAATGCTCAGCAATATCCAAAACATCAGCATGAAACTGACAGACATGACCTGGGATTTAAGAGAAATGTGTGCTTGTTGACACCATACAGGCTGTGCCACACACAAAATTACGAGATGCTTTCCTTTATACACTGAATCTCACTTGAACTGTAGGAATATCGAATGAGTGTTCATGGGGAAGGAGATCACTGGAGTCTCCTGGAGATCAATACTGATGCCAACACTGCCCAAATTGTTGGTGGGTGATCTGGCAAAAGGAGGTAGGGAATGACGACAGGAGAGGAGGAAAAGTCTACTTTAAAATGGCGTAGAAAAATAACATTTCATAACTAGGTGATAAGATGCTATTTGATGCTTACTGTTGATAAAAGCAAAGTAGTATGCTTTTGATAACAGCCTTAATTTTGCATATGCAGTGGAGGGCTATGAAGTAGCTATTAATAATCACAAAAGATCTTGGAGTCGTTTTGGACAGTTCTGTGAAAACGCCAGTTGAGTGCGCAGTGAGGGTCAACAAGGAAAAAGAGAATTGAAAGGAATAGGGTAGAAAAAGAGGGGAAAGAGTTGTGCCACTCTAAGAGCAGATGGCGTGCCCAACTCATGAATCCTCCATTCTCAAAAAGATAAGTAGGGAGGAAGCATATAAAGAATGGAGCAATGATCAGAGATACAGAATGGTTTCCTTTCAATGCCTGACGTAATAGATTACAGCTCTTCATCATGAAAAATAAATGAATAGGAAGGAGGAATATGGTAGAGAGCTATCAAACAAAAAGTAGCAGAGAAGGTAGACAAGGAACAGCCAGTTGCTCTTTTCTCTGCTACTTCTATTACATGATGCCAAGTTAAATAGCAGGTTTAAAAGTTCAGGAGGCAGAAGAGTTATCTTCCATGATCCACAGTTGAGCTCTAGCAGCCTTTGCCACAGAGTGCTGTGGGGACCAAAACTGTACCCAGCTTCAAAAATCAAGCAGACAAGCTCATGGAAGAAAGTTTCATTAGCAGCTGGGATACATGAGCTTCTGACCTGAGAAGTCCTAAAGCTGTTGATTGCTTTTAGTGCATTGTGGCAAAGCGTCACTGTGTGCTTAGCCTATTCTTATAGTCTGACTTCAATATCTTTTACTGGTCCCTGTCCGAAAAAAGGATACTGAGCTGGAGGATATAGCACTCTGGCCTAGTACAGCTATTCTTACCTTTTTTCCCTGTGAGGAAAGTGCCTATTTGATTGAATGGCTCCTCTGAGACACAAGTGATAAAAACAATAACTTGCATCTCTATGTGAATTAAGCTTAAATCAGCAGTGTCCTAGTTTCCCATTATGCAAACTTGAGGCTAAATCAAGTCATATTGTAAAGTGCTGTTAGACTGTGAGCAGGTAATACAAGAGGTACAGGATATTATGCAGTTTTCTCATCCTCTAGTGATTCACAGACAGGTCTTGAGCTACTTGTGTTTTACCTTGGTGTGAAAGTAAGCTTGTCAACCAGAAGTGAAGGAAAATGACCAATATATTTTAGTCTTAATTTGGAACTAGTTGAGAGAAATACTCCCTTTTAATATACTTTTTTTAAAGGGGAAAAGATAGATTAAAAAAATGCTGTTTTGTTTTATGTTCCCTTTTCTGCAATGCAAGCTTCATAATCCTCATGGTATTAACCTTTCAGCTAATAACTTCAGATTATATACTTTAAAATAATTTTTCTCCATTTATATTTCCTTACCCTCAGATTCTTCAGTTTCTGGTGCTTTTGGGTATGGCACAAAGCTCTCTCCAACCTCTCACTTGCTAAAAACCAAGCTGGCAATTTTTAAGCTGCTTCAGAATACAACTCTAGCTTGCATACGCTTGTATAGTTACCGTAATCTTTTTCAAACAGAAACATACTGTGAAATCTAAATGCTAAAGGAAGTTGTAATTACTAAGGTACACATAAAATATTATCTTGAAGTAGTGATTTTTTCTTATAGATGTTGCTCGGACTATCTAGTTGGGGAAGTTCTTGGGGAAATTTTAAACAAAATACTTGCTGTTGACTGGTTTCCTCTCTGTGCCATAAGCACGCAGCATGCAAAATAATAATTTAGGAAGTGGCCATACGCCTGACAAATTTCCATATGCATAAATGGCAAGAAGCCCACCCTGTCACCCCTGGCTTGTTTACAGATTTGGTGGTTTGATGGTTGAGTTGTTAAGTGTGGGCAATTTTAATGAGTTAGAAATCTTTTCTTAGAGGAAGTTAAGATCCAGATTAAAGCAGGTGTCATATAGGCCATGAATAAGTACAAAGGCAAGTTAAAATATTTTGGGTCTGGTTTAGTTTTTTTCCACACTTCACAACATTTTTCTTTATCCTGGACAGTGATCGTAGAAGGCTGCTGTGGCAGAGGTTTAATGGTAGAGTGAATTCAGTGATCCTCAGTTACCTGAGAAAGTCAACTGTAATCCTGGGTTGCATCAGAAGGAGCATGATCAGCAGGTCAAAGTGGGTGATCCTGTCCTTCTACTCTGCTCTCATGAGACCTCACTTGGAGTAGTGTGTGCAGTTCTGGTGTCCTCAACATGAAAAGGACATGGAACTGTTGGAACAAGACCAGAGGAGGGTCACGAGGATGATCAGGGGACTGGAGCACCTCCTGTATGAAGATAGGATGAGAGAGTTGAGGCTGTTCAGCCTGGAGAAGAGAAGGCTGTGTGGAGACCTCATAGCAGCCTTCCAATATCTGAAGAGAGCCTGTAGAGATGCTGGGGAGGGACTCTTCATTAGGGACTGTACTGAGAGGACAAAGGGTTAAAACTTAAACAGGGGAAGTTCAGGTTAGATATAAGGAAGTTCTTTACTGTGAGGGTGGTGAGGCACTGGAATGGATTGCCCAGGAAAGCTGTGAGACCACCATTGCTGGCAGTGTTCAAGGCTGGGTTGGACACAGCCTTGGGTGTCATGGTTTAGTGTGAGGTGTCCCTACCCATGGCAGGGGAGTTGGAACTAGATGATCTTAAGGTCCTTTCCAACCCCTACTATTGTATGATTCTATGAGTTCTGAGTTCTTACGACTCACAAGTAAACAGACGTATTAATTCCCTGGGTTCATCAGGGCCACAGCCTGTTATTGTTAGGTTTTATTATCCATAGCTTTGGAGGGAACACTCTGCCTTTCTCCTATTCCTATTAATGCAGTTAAAGGTGAAGAGACAGGAAGTCTCACAGGGTTCGCTTCTTTGAAAAGCTGCTATCTTCTTGTCTTTAGTCACTTCTTAAATATATTGAGTATTTTGAGGGAAAACAGCCAAACATACCTCAAAATGATGAATTTATTTGGAAGAAAAGAAAACATTGAGTAGGAGTATTCATTCTTGTCAATCATCGTGGAAAGAATAACTGATGATTTGGGGACAAAATTGCAATATTGTTATCACAATCTCATGGCACAATAAGTAGAGTTATTCATATCGTATTTTTTTTTCTCACTCATTTTCCAGGGTAACAGAGAATCTAGATAGCAGGCTTTGAAATGAAGTGGCCTCAAGAAAGTTAGGAGTTAACCTTCCTCTTTTATGTCTGCCATGGATGGGAAAAAAACTGGTTGGAAAATATAATGGAAATAAAATATGTGCTCTGCTGAAGATGGAAAATATAAGCATGGACAATCAAAGTCTTATTTGCTACTTGACTGCTGTGGTTAGATGGGACTGCTCACTAGGGAAGGTATATATGGGATAGTTTCACAAAAGCAAGAGGGCTAATTATATGGGAAGTGTCTTGGACCAGAATAAAAATGCTGCAAACACCCTTGCTATGCCATCACCCTCACCAAAGACAAAACCAAAAATCCTGCCTGTTTTTCAGCATTTATTCCTCTTCTTGAATAGAAGTTGCTTTCATTTCCAAATGTGGAGTGAAAAACAAAGCAGTTATCAGCATAATGAAATTAGCACCTCCAGGGACTGTTTGTCATTGTGGCTTTGTCTACAAGGCATGGGCACCTGTGGCACTAGCAGGGCATCACTGGCCATGACCAGCACCCCTCAGGGTCTCCCCATACCCTGCCTGGTTTTGCTCTGATTCATTAACTTTGCTTTGGAAGAGGAATGGTAATTTGGAAGAAAGGAAGGAGTTTGGCTGGCATGCTAGGTAGAGTCCCAATGGTTAAAGAGCAGGAGTTCCAGTGTGAGCCAACCCCAACACATTGCCACCACCCCCGATAATGTACCTATGTTGTGATGGCAGCTGCAGACCCTGTGGTGCTGGGAGGACCCAGATCCAACCGGAGAATGTACCAAGGGACTTAGACTTGCAGTGAGTGCTGTGATGCAACAAGATCCAAGTGGACACCAAGGATGAATGGGGCAAAAGCAGGTGTGGAGTCTGAACTACTCTGTCCTACCTGTGTCCCATTGTGATTGCATCTGCTTCTAGCAAAAGCATTACATTTGTGTTCCCCCCTTTCTTTTGTTCTGTGCTTACCCAGGACAAGGATCATTTCTATCCTCCTCCTCTTGTAATTGTGGTGGAAATGACTGAACAGCACAGCAGACAATCAGGGCCTCTTCCTAAGCATTCATCCCAGCCCGGGATTGTCCTTTCCTGAGGGCATTCAGCTCTGGGATGCTCTGGCCTCTCCTTGGACAGGGGAAAGTCAGTGCAGGGGATCTTACTAGTGCTGCCACGGATTCTTTATGTTCAAAGTGCCTTAGGAGCAATGGCCAATACATCTTTGAGCTTTGCTTTAGTACTAACAAGTTAAAATTCCCACAGGAGGAAACAAGTCCCCCATGGTATCTCTACAGCACCTCTGTTAAGGTCTTGGTGTGCTATGATGTAGTTTATTTCAGTCTGAATGCAGAAAAAGTGTCCTTGATAAAGGAAATCCAAATATTTTGTTGTTGAGGGTAGCCAGCAAATTGACAGATCATATTGTGCTGTCACAGCCATCAGTAAATCTCTGTACTGAATCTGGATATAGCAGGTATTCATTAACTTTATTATTTCCCAGAAATTTCACACAGGAGGGCTCAAACCAATTTTCCTTCAGTCCCAAGAGCTCCTAATAGCTTATGTCTCTGGTTTTGTCTTGTATTTTCTCCTGTTTACCCCTCAACTAGTTTGGACAATAAGAGAACATTACTTGTTTGCGGTGCTTTTATAGCCAGATGCTATTCTTGTGATTCTATAGCAACTAAGATCTTTGAAGAGGATGTGGGAATGTTCTGTCCAATTTTTTTGACAAATATCTGTCACTTGGTTTGCCTACTTCTTCCCTTGTTACTGCCCACACAGCCTTCAGTTCTGTCCTGGAAAGAAATGGGAAACTTGCAAAGGCAGGAGAAAACCTACTCATTAGTGCTGACATTTAGAAGCTGGGAGTGTATTACACAACTCAATGGCTTTATGGGGAGCAGCTTATAATATTTCTGCTTCCCCCTACCCCTCACTCCTTTCTCTGCCATGTGCCTCATCATTCCTCCTCAGTTTTACTGGTAGAATTGTTAAAAAAAAATGTTTTCTTGAGGCTTTACTTACGAAAGAATGATGAGAAGGGGGTAGGTGAAATGACCAGTTAGGCTGATTGGATAGCCGCTGTGTACTGACTGCATGTCACCCAGTAACTAGATGCCCCATTGCCCTTGCAATGATGTTGATGGTGGTGTCCTATAGGTAAGCAGTAGTTAAAGCCAGAAAAGACATCAAATGATATTGCTAGGATGTTGAAAGGAAACAACACATGGCAGGAATGATATCTGTCACTTCAGGCATAGGTATGTGGGTATTACTCTGTACCATGTTCTCAGGCTGAAGATATTATTGGTAATTGTATGGCACCAGTCATGGAGAAACTTTCTTTTGCCTACCTCTGATGAAGACCTCTCTGTGGTGAGAGAGGTCTCTTTGTGTCATTCCTTGACAGACTGCAGAGCTCACCACTTTTGGGCAGGAGAATGTAAAATCTGCTTATCAGTGCAGACTGTGTTGGATATCTTCATAGAAAAATGTTATCTTGTGTCTGTGAGGCCACCTCCATTTGTGCTCACAGGTGGGGCTGAGTGTGTTACTTCTACTAGACTTGCTTTACCTTCAGGTGGGAGTTAGGCAGCATCAATTGTGATTGCTGCCTCAGCAGCTCACTGCTCTGCCTGTGCTCTCTGACTTGGTCTCTTTAGACTTCTTATTTCTGTGAGAGGCTAAGTAGCTCTTCATCACAGTCCTCCATTTTAGTGCTAGGTTATACCAGCTACACAACACAGGAATCATAGAATGCATATAACCATGGGAGAGTATAGTATAGCTGCAGGACCTCCTTTGGATTGACTTGAAGGTGGAATTTATGGAGGTAGCTTGTGCAGCTACTGCCCTTAATTTATGCCACAAACCTTTTCCAAAGGTTTCTGTAAGTGCTGGAGGCACAGCAGAGCAGAAACAAATGTGGTCATGAGCTGCAGCTTGCAGTGAGCGCATAAATTTAGTCATTTCATGCTGATGTGTCAGGCTGTAAACTGGCAGGTAGATACTCCACCTGGCAAGCTGTGGAGTAATGTTTGGAGTGACTGAAGATCAGCATGTTATGAATCGGAATCTCTTGTTCTGCAGAGGTGGATGGAAAGATCTTGATTGCAGCTCAGGTTTTAACCTCACATAACGGGGGTCTTCTTTTTCCAGGGAAGTTGACATTGAACTTGGTGTAATCATCTGATAAAATACTGAAAACTAAGGTCTTTGACCTCGCAAACTGATGGCCTGAAGGAGTATCCCATGGGAGCCAGCATTCAAGCAAATAGCAATTGCAAGATCAGGCATCAGTTGTGAATTTCAATACATTTGATGATACTACTTTTAAGCTACTTATTTGTTTATGAGTAACTCCAGTCCTGGGGTAAGTTATGCAGTGTCATATCCTTGTATTTGATGGCTTTATAAGACTGCCGTGTACTTAGAATGTAACCCACCACTGGAGTATTCAAGATTCTTATCAGGGTGGTGCTACCTCAAGCTATAGACATGAAAGCAGGATCTCTCTATATATGTATTTGGCACAGCTGGCTATAGGAAGTCTATACTCCCTTATGAGACTCTTACAGGCTCTGTTGGAAGAGTCTTCACAGAATATTTCCAGCCAGCTTTTGCTTTGAAACACTGCTGCAGAGCCCTGGCTTTCACAGGTTTATACTGCTTTGAGTCGTTTGCCTGTTTAAATATCACATCCACACAATGCTGTAAACAAGTGAGCAAACAGCCACGTAACCGTGATTCCCAGGAGAGAATGATCTGTTAAAAGGGAAAAGCGCTTCTTTGGTCGCAGCTGAATTTCTAATATTCCTATAAATTGTTTCTTTAGGGTTGTGTAACATGTTTGGAAATGTGGCAATAAGATGTTGAAATGGGGAACAGACTTAGAGGAGTAGAAATGGAAGGAAGCCAAGCCAAAATACACAGCAAGTCTTTTCCAGAGACAGGTCAGCAGTGATCCAAGTATATTCCCACAAAATGGAAGTTCAGAAGGGAGCTGTAAGCAGTGGAAAATATTACATGCTCAACTTTTGTTACAAGCCTCAGTCATTCCAAGTTCATTGCAGAAAAAATGTGTCTACAGTTTAAAGCCCCCTTTTCTTCTGTTTTCACTCTTTCTTCTCCTACATTTAAATATTTTTGAGTTAGACTAAAACTAGGAAGAAAAAAAAACTTTTTTTTTTTTTTAACATAGTAAACTTTAGTGATAGAAGTATTTCAGAGCTTTTCATTTGTAGCTTTTGTCAGGATAATGCATTTGCTTCTCCTTAGAAGAAAAGCAGTTCAAAGGAGAAATATTTTGTGGAGTATGTTTCCACTTGGCTTTTATCTTTGTTTTGGGCCTGAAAATGACTTGCTGCCTTGTTGCTTTTTACTACCCTTGCCTATAGAGACACCATCCCTCTCTAAAAGCAGCTGCCTGGGCAGGGGCAGGCACAACCCCTGTGAGAGGTGATGGGGGAACTGCCTGGCTTGAATCCATGAGTTGTTCTCATTTGAACAGTTTCACTGGGGAACATCATGCAGATATTAGGACAGTCTAGGTGTCTAGTTGTGAGCTGCTATGCCTAGTAGTTCCTGTTTCTATTTCAGACCTGGAGAAGGGCATATGTGCCTTAAAAACCTCATCCACTGCATCAGAAGTCCATGCTGGCCAAATAAAAACTATTACGGCCATACTTTTTCTTATTATGTCTTGCTTGTTTGAGATGGGGCTACCTCTTGTCAGCCAGCCAATTGGTGATAATCTTCCAGGAGCAGATGGGGTGGTTTTGTTTGCTTTATGTGTGTGTGTCTGTCTGTGTGTGTGCGCGCGTGTATAGCTAGTCTATTATCTTTATTTTATTTGGTGTTGTAGTGGTTACACGTACCCCAGCTGTAAGTATCACTGATCACTTGCAGTAATGCCGTTTGCTTGCACAGTCCTAAAAAGTGCTGTCTTCAAGTAGGTCCCCATGAAAATGACTTTGTGATGTTTATTAACATTTAGCTTGTCTTTCATTGTAAAACCATTGTTTGCTATGTATATCTGTTACCAGTATGTTGGTATTCAATCACAAACCAGGTACAAATTATACTTTTCCTTTGTTTGGAAGCAGACAGAAACCATTAAGAAAGATCAGAGAACAGCCTGCTCTACAGCTCTGACACTACAAAGAGAAAAGACAGCCTGATAGTATTAGTGGCACAGAACTTATGACAGTGATTATACTCCTAAGTCAGGAACTAGACTCCTTAACATTATGAATGGAGAGAGACAGAGATGCTTCCTCTATTGAGAAGGGGAGCAGGAGTGTAATTTAGATAAACTGACTCCTAAGGAGGTACATGTGTCTCTCCCTGGTGTTGCCTACTCAGAACCTAAAAGGCTTATACTAGTTATCAGCAGTTAGGTCATATGAGTATCTATCTCTGCTTCAATTTCTCACTTAATAAAGAAATCATGAGTCACACTTGTTTGTGAGGTTTATTGCTGCTCTTCAGAAAGCAGACTAGACATCTCTATGGGTTGTCCCTGCTCATGGAAGTCAGGTCAGGAAGCCTTCTCCCCTTTCTGCCATCTGTGACTGATCGAGTCACTCATGTCTGTTTTCTTACTCTAGTGATCAATTGTTCTGTTGGCCCAGATGAACCATCATGTGTTGTACACTTACTACAGCATTTCCAGTCTGGAAGCTTCTGCACTTACTTTATGATGAAGTTGAAGTAAAGGAGGGAAAGGAACATTTTCCTAGGGCTGATCTGAACGATCCTGGAAATTCAGCTTATTTGAAACTTGAAACAGGGTATTTGTACTTGAGACAGGGTATTGCAGGCTATTTGTATCAAGATGGTCAACCATAGTAGTGCTCTGGTCCCTATTCTGCTACCACAGGAGGTCTGGGAATTGAACTCAGTCTCCTGGTTCATAAAGGCCTAAGCAACCTAGGATTTAACAACTGCCAAATTCATCCTGCCAGAATGTTAACTGTGCTGTTTCTTTCCCTGCCCTTTAGTGGTTATTATAGAGCTCCTCTCTGTAGGTTTTTCCCTTGTGGAATTAGGTGCGTCATGCTCCTTTGCTTGGGTGACTACTCAGTCATGCTGAGGACATGGGTATTGCGACTCCTTACAGTGTCATCTCTTTCCCAACTGCTGCCACAAAGAACTTGTTTTTAACCTTGGTAGAAAGCTCCCCTTCTCCCAGGAGTGGGAATTCAAATTTTACTGGTGTAGCTGATTTATAGTTACTGTTTTCTATACCACTTGCCTATGCCTTTTCCCACCCTTCCTTAAAATTTGATCTATTCCTGCTCTTACACAACATGCTGGTAGTGTTCAGTATGTGATGTGACTACAGGGATTAGAGGTGTGTTTTCCTGAAAGGCACATACTAAGAAGGGCTCATTATTTTCTTATTCAAATTACACACTCTGGGGTCTCCAGCTGCTCTGGAGAGCAACTTCCCAGCTGCATGCTGAGTCCATCATTCTACCACCTCTTCAAGGAGAGAGAGATGAGCTGCCCTTATTGAGCTCACAGAGAAGAAATTCTCTCTGTTAGAGAACCCAGATTATTTCAAAAGCAAAAGTGTCCAGTTGGGGTGAAAAGTCTGAAATTCTGTTTTACAGAATGGCAAATTAACAAAGGTGTTAATTCAGATTCATTTTTATGGCTCTGATAAAAATAGCCGAATAGTGTGCTGCACAGAATATGAACGCTTTGTTCTAGCTCAGGTCAAAACAAGCCTATTTTCCTTCTGCTCTTGAGGTGCTCATGAAATTTATAGTTTCACAGGCCCATGCTTCAGTTCTGCACAAGCATTGCTCCCCAGCTGACCTGCATTTCCTGTGCTAACCTATGATCCAAATTCCCATGAAACACAGCTTTGATCTGACCACAGTTTATTGGTAAAATGAACTGGAGTAGAACAGGAATTAAGGCCTCAAACTGCAGCTCCTAGAGTCTCAAAGAGCTAGAATGATCAAACAGTTTAATTCCAAAACTGAGACATATGATTTAAGTCAGCTTACATTGTTGGATTTTTTCATTTTTCCCTTAGATAAAAGAGCAAAGTATTTTTCATATGGTGGGAATTATTTTAGCTAAATACCTGCTGATGAAATAATCTTTCTCCAGCCACACAACAACTCCTCAAACATCTTGGGTATAAAAATGCCTTCAGTTTGCAATTCAGACTTGCTTCCAGCTCACAGGTACTTTGACAGCCAAGAGCCTTGCTAACCCCCCTGTTATAGAGGGTCTGAAAATGGCTGTCTGGGGCAGAACAGGCTGCCAAAAAAGAGCACAAGTGATAACCGCAGCTGACTCTTGGCTTGTTTAATAGATTCTGATTTCGTGAGTTAGGGAAGAACTTCAGAAAGTAACAGCTTCCTGAAATCTTTCCCATAGACCTTGCTATAAAAATAAAGAATGCCAACCAACCCCCCACAGGTGTGCATGAGTGTGTATAATATGGAAAAAGGATCAAGTATTCTCTCTCCCCATGTCATGTTAAAAGCCTAAGTGAGTGAAAAGTAGTTAACATATGGGTTCACCTTTGGTTTTTTTACATGTGGGTCCCACCCTTTGTAACACATACAGCTTATGGAATACAGATTATACGTACCGGGTGTTCATGTGGAAAATCTGTACGGACAAAGCAGCTCAACAAACCACAGTTCCTGCTGGGTGAGTTAAGAGTCTGTCTTGAGGGAATGAGGGATTCAAAACTCCCCATGCAGGTGACTGTAAATCTCTTTGTCCTTTCATGGTTTTAGCTTTGCTGGTGGTTTTAATTTCCATTTACAACCATTCATTGGAATGAAATGAGAATCTCAAGGTGCTGCCGCATGGTTCATTAACCCCAGGGTTTTTGATGGCGTCTTTCTTTGCTGTGGTTTCTCTGGCTAGCTCTGCTCACTGGAGCGTTCCTAAACCTGCTGCCAGGTTCACCTGCATCCACAGTGTAAAGGGAAGGTGCAGCAGGTGTCAGTTTGCATTGGGGGCAATATATCCTGGCTTCCAACTCATGCTCTAAAGCCCAAAGGGGCTTTTTCTTTCATTGTTTGCCTGTACCAAGACCTTTCCCAAAGCAAGAATTTGGGCAAGTTAAACTTGAGTTTTTTGTTTCTTTTTTTCATAGTAGTAATGAGTTGAAAGTATTTCTGCATTATGTAATAATATAATTATGCTGTTTTTTTCAAAAGCCTGAAAACTAGAACTCTGAGTGCTATGGGGAATTTATCCCTTGGGAATTAGTACAGCCCATAAGGATGAGAAGAGATGATTGGTTAAAATTAGTCTCCCCCTGAGCTGCTGGCAAAGGATTGCAATGTGTAATTTATGCAGCAGGCTTTCTAATCCACCAGGCTTCCATAGCATAATAAAAATATATTAGAAGTGTAGATACATGTGGCTGAGGTTAACTGCCTCTGCTGAATTTTTCCAGAGGAAAAAAATGTCTTTTGCTTCGGCAAAATATGAAGGTTGTCTTAAGGATGAAGTCCAAAACAGGTATTTCAGCTTGATCAACTGATCCTTTGGGAAGAAGCCTTTGTCTTCAAGAGCCAACAGAAAACTGCCTTCGGCACCTTGAATGTCTGTTGAAGACAAAACCCAAGTCTGGTGTGAGATGCTGGAGTACTGTTGTCTGCAGTCAGTGGGCCTCATGTCTTTGTTATTGCAGGTTGTAAAACACAATCATCTGGCCTTCATAGGTGGAACAGCACTGGTACTGGACTGCTCTATAGTTTGTGGGACGGTGCCTGACCTAGAGAGGAGATATATTACCTCACTGTCCTGGGCAGCCAGGTACAGTAAAACTATCACAGACTTCTACCCATATGAGGCTTTCATCCATTCATGAAATTACCTCAGTGCCCTTTAACTCTTACAAAATATAAAACTCCTGGGTTGAGCTGCCAGATTGCATGGCTGGTAGAGAAAGGGACCCCCTCAACTCTCCTCTGGTCTCCTTAGTACAGCCTCACAGGCTGAGCTGCTCCTTGGTTTGCTCACCTGTGGTGAGTCCACATGGCTGCCCAGATCCCATCTGCCTGATAATGTGGCACCCACCGCCAGGGCAGTTTGCCCAAATTACTGCAGATCTGTAGCCGTCTGAGGATGGGCAGTGTAACTCTGCATAAAGCCCTTCCTATGGGGCAGGGATGCCATATGTGACTGCTAGCAACCACTTCACATGCCAAATAAAATTCCTCAGCAGCAGAAAAGAGGAAGTTATCACGGCAGGCCAGCTATATATATCCATATATACAGGAATATGTACTTTGTCAGCCTCATGAAGGTCCTGTGAAGTTTTGGAATTTGAGGTGTTCCTTTTAGCCGAAGTAAGACAAACTTAAATCCTGTGCAAGGTTTCTATTTCTGGAGGGAAATAATTCATTTTATAAAAAAAAATAAAAATAAAAAATTGCTTAGCTCCATGTTTTGCTTTCTAGAAATGGCTCAACAATCTGAGCATTATCCATGCAAACCTCCACAGAAGTAAAACTTGTGAACTATGAAGGCCCTAAGCAGAGTAGGCTGTCTTTATGGTACTGAAGTCAGTAATGCTGTACACTTGCACATCTGCTGAGCATCTTGACCACAAGTATTTGTAATAAGCTGGCAGTGATACTTATTTCACAAAACATGATGGGACTTTTTTATTCCTTTTCATATCATCCAAGTTACAGACTTCAAGAGCTTCTTCTCATCCTCTGTGTTAGAGTCTGTGCTCTCTGTGAACGTGACCAGAGAATTGGGCTTCTGGCCAGTAAAGCTAATGTTTTAGAAGAGAACTTATCAGGCAATGTAAACTGCCCTCACAAGGCAAGTTTACGTGTCTGAAATGTCTTGCGCTTTCTGCCTCCCCAGTATTGATAACTTTCTCCAAGGGAATCAAGCTTCCTAAGCCATCCTTTCTGACTGTTATTCTTATGTATCTAGCCATTAGACAGTCTATGTAGTTGCTGACCTGCCTCAAATGGATATATCAGATAATTACTGGTCTCTGTAATCAATTCATAATCAGCTGAAGGATTTTTGTTGTAATTGTATGCATAGCAGATGAACACATTATTTCTAGCAGTTTCATAAGCAGCAGAGAAGCTAACAGTAAATACATTATGAATTATTCTCAATCCTCTAATCCTGGAATTCATCAAGACCTCTGCTTTCATTTACTTCCCATATCCTGCTCTTTCCAGATCTGAACAAAGCATCACGCACTGAGGTGACGTTTGCATTCAGTAGGGAGCAATACTAAACCAGCATGCTAGATTTTCTTGGTTCCACCTACATTTGCTACCATTCCCAGATATATTTCTTCTCCTTTGGCTCACACAGCCTCTCTTCTAGGGTTTATGGAGTTCCTTTAGAAATAAGCCCACGCTGCAGTTGCCAGAGAAATGCTCTTTCTGACTAGAGTCATGGTTTGATATTTTTTTTAGCATGTAATAATATGTGCATGCCTGGGGCCCCACAAAAACCTGAGGCCTCTCATTATGTGTTCCTCTGCTCCTGCCACTGATGCACAGAATTTAATGCTGGCTCAGTGTTTTTTCACTCTCGTGAAACCTTAAGTGCCACAGTGACTTTGACCACAACCTCATCTGTTTTGCATGGGTTTGGGCTTTTTTCTGCAACATCTCCATGACTCAAGTCCTTGTTTAATTTGCTCTGAAAAGCAGCTCCAATTCCCACAGTACCTGTTGGAAGCTAAAACCCAGTGCCATGCAGGAGTTAAAATACATGAGCCTCTCTTGTATTCAGGACCATCGCAATCAACTCACAGAAGCAGCTTCGTTATTAGACACCAATGCCTTTGGGACAAGGACTTTGTTTTTTATACTATGTACATGCATAGGCTTATAATTGTAGTGCTTTTCTTTCTCTCATCTTCTCATTGTGTTTGCAAGCACTCACAAAACTCTTAGTATTAGTGGCCTATTTATAAAGCTATTCTTACACAGGATTTCAACAGGTGATAGCTGTAAGCATGTTGCCCTGGAGGTTAATACTCCCTACCTATGCAAACTTAACTTACTAGGTTTTAAAATGTCATTTTAGCAATATTGACAGTTTCCATAAGATGGCTTAACTGTAATTTCCTGGTTATGAAGTAACACCATTCAAATCACAGCTGTTGCAAATCATAATAAGCAAATTGTGATTCAGTGTCAGTCATTACCCACTGTTTGTCACAGCTATTTAATATAGAGTTTATGCATGAGATCATATATTCTTTAAGGAGATATGGATAGTGACAAGAGTAATGCAGAAGCGGTGCCTAGAGTACTCCTAGGCCAAACTTATACCATGGATTTAACATTTGCTTGCATGTATTTGTGCAATTTCAGACTTCTGCCTTTTCTGTCATAAAACTCTAGCAATTTTTTTAAGAATTTTGTAATATTAAAACCAGACAGCAATGTAGAATCTATGGTATTTCTTTATTTGCTGGCAATTTGTCTCTTCCTCAGGTGGTCTCTCACTTACATGGGACTTGGTCTGAGTGCAGGCTGCCACCAAAAGAGCCAGTCCTGCTCCCCTTCCATTCACTGTCATGCACAGCCTGGTTATGGTAAACAGGTGATAAATGTCTGGACAAGACAGGAGCAGATTCAACACCAGACTAACTTTTGGAATAGCAAGTAGCTCTGTGGGAGATGAGTGGGCTGGACTGATGGAGCTGGACCAATGCACAAGAGGACAGCAGATGCTGCAGCCTCAATGAAAGATGGGGAAGGAGCTGGCCTTGCACCTTGGTGATAGCCCACAATTACAGCACATTAGCTTTCACGCAGAGCTGTGCTCCATTTTCTTCCTCATTGTAGAAATATTTCCTGTTTTCAAGGTCTTCTCATTCTCTGCATTTTAAAGTCTTTACATGAAATATACGTTCCAATGTTTTCAACCCAAAAGCGGGTATTGAATTTCCATAGGCAAATGCAAGCTATTTTTTTTTCTCAGGTCTGTTTCTTTATAGCAATTAGTTTTCCCTGTGTACTCCTTAAGTTTTACCCATCTGTGTTCCACATGAGACAACTTTCTCTGCAAAATCTTTATTTTAGATTCAGATGTCACATTCATCACTGTAGTCATGTCCTGTTTGTACTAATCATCTCATCTAAATCACGTAACATTCCAATCAGTGGATGTATCTAGCTCTTGAATTATGATATTTTTTCCTTTCTGTAGCTGAAATTTCTTTTATTCGGAATATGTGCACTTTGGACTGTCCCTGGGTGTGTTCTTTTCCTTTACACAGACTGATGTGGAAACGTCTGGTTTTCCTGCAAGTGGAGAAGGTTTTTGAACAGTCGGACACTCTAGGTGTTTGTATTTGATCCCATGCGTGCTCCTTTACCTCTTGCACGTTTGGGCTGTTCAGAGACTTTGCAGTATAAGCACACTGAGTTGTCTGTGCTAGTTGCTGTCTGAGGGTCTTCCCAAGACCTGATGAGGTCAGATGGGTACACTCTGTACATCTATTTAATCTTTATGCTTCTTCTAAATTTAAATCGAGTAATTTTTAGAAAGTTTTGTGTTTATGATCCCTATTAAAACGCTAATATGGCTAAAATACTTCATCAGCAATCCAGAACAAAATGTTTGGCTGTGTAACTGATGTCCTTTGTTTCTCACTAAAGTTACAGCTATTAAAGGTCTCTCTAATGTTTAAGCAACAGAAAAATTACTAAGCTGTGACTACTCCATGCTTTTGTCAGCTTTGGTTGTGGAGTGTTTAGGGGGTTTTTTTGGAAGTCCTGTACCCTGTCACTGACAGAATGTCATTGCAAGGAAGACTCTGAGGTGCTGGAGCGTGTCCAAAGAAATGCAACAAAACTCATGAAGAGTCTAGAGGGCTAGTCTTATGAGGACTGGTTGAGGGGACTGGGGTTCTTTAACCTGGAGAAAAGGAGGCTTGGGGGAGGACCTTATTGCTCTTTTCAACTGCATGAAAGGAGGTTGTAATGAGGTGGGTTTTGGTCTCTTCTCCCAAGTAACAAGCAACAGGACGAGGTTGATTTAGATAGGGTATTAGGAAAAATTTCTTCACCAAAAAAGTTGTTAAGTATTGGAGCAGGCTGCCTGGGGAAGTGACAGAGTCACCATCTCTGGAGGTATTTAAAAGACATGTAGATGAGGCACTTTATTGGTGGACTTGGCAGTGCTAAGTTAATGGTTGGACGCAATGATGGCAAATGTCTTTTATAACCTGAACAATTCTATGATTTTGTTTGTGATGTTCCTGTGAAGTTCAGGATGTGAGGGAGTCTGTGGTTATTGCACACTGTTTGGGGGGGTGTGTTTGTGGGGTTTTGGTATTTTTTGCTTTCTCTCTGTCAAAAGGCTTTTTTTTATCTCTAAACCAACTCCGCTAGCTAGGTAGTATGACTGGGTGCCAGCTGACAAGAAGCAAGCACCAGAACTTGACTTAGAGAGGGGCTGTTGGTGTAACTAGGAAACATTAGAAGAAAGCACCTAACAGGTAAAGAAAGCAGAGCATGTCTACCTTAGAAGGCTCAAGGTCAAAACTCTGTATCACTAACTAAACTGGTTCTTCTAGACTGCTGTATTTTAGCCCAAGCTCTGAAGTATGGAGAGCCTTAAAACTTCTAAACGAATTTGGTAGCTCTGCTATTGATTCATGGGGGCAAGAAGCCAAAAGCTTGCTTATGTTTGCCTCTCAGCTTGCAGGCATCTGATTAGCTTTCTAGGAGTGGATGTCACAGCTTTGTTCAGGACCAAATAGAAATTGAGCAAAGATTTGATTGTTCAGCTCCCTGTACCGGCACTTGCACGGCTTTTGCCCATGTCTATTACTGTACATTATGACTTTAAAAAGTGACTTGAAACTAATAAAACCAGGTGTAGTTTCCATAAAGTGGTGCTCTCTTGCTTTTCCACTGAACAGACCCAAAAATACTTTGGCTCATGTTAGATAACACAGTGAAAGAGAAAACGCTTTTCCTTTGATCCGTAGAGTTTGAACTGCAATGTAAACCAGATGGAAAATTCCCAGAAGAGAATTTTCCCTTCTTTTGACCATTGAGGATCATCAATCCAATCACATGAGCTCAGAGAGCCCTTGAACAGCTATAGCATATTTACAAAATGAGTTGGACTGAGAATTTCGTTGTTTGAACACAGTGGCTGCATGGAAATAATTTAGTGTTACACCTATCATATTGTCTAAGAAAGGCTGAATTGTATAAGAGACCTTTTACTCGAACATGGATCTGAGACAGGGTGAATTGGGCCAAGAAACCAGGAAATTTGTAGTTTGACATGCTTTATTTTTAGTTGCCCCAAACACTACAGGCAACTCAGTGCTTCAGTGTTTGCTGTACTTCACGGTTTTGTACTGCAATCTTAATAAAAGGTGTATTAAATTAATCCCAGTTTTACCAAAGCAGTTTCAAAAGACCATAAAACAAATTGTAAACTGAAGTGGAACAATCCTGAAATACAATCAGCTTGTAACAGGCTGTTTATCGGACACATATGTTCCACCTTTCAGTTTTATGGGCTGTGTAGACTTTGTATAGATACATCTATGCTGCAGAAAAAATATGGGTGGAGAAGAAAAACATACTGATATGTAAGCAGGATATATAAATGCTTACATCACTTAGTGAGCATTCTTTAAAGTGTCTCCATTTATGACTGGTGTACACTGACATTATTCCTACTTTCTTAGCTCTTTAGTTATTTAGGTATACTTTTACTGCACTGATGCTGAAATCTGTAGTAGTGTTCTCATTGTCAGTCACCAGTCAACAGTGAAGAGCAACATCTTAGGCTGCTTTGGTGGTGTCCAGGATCTCTCATATACCCTTTCTACCTCATCAGACATGAACATCCTAAAATCAGGCCCTGCTGAATTTATAGAAAACTTCTATATAAAGGGGTACTTGCTCAAAAGCTGATGATGCCTGGTCTGTGTCTGCTTTAGCTGTCTGGCCACAACTGTAATTTTCTGGTTAAAGGCATTGGTTCCATTGCAGTAGCAGGTCTGGATTTCTATTTGTCACAGTAGTGACCAGCAAAAGGGAGGTGACCTCTGCTTTAATAGATGAGTCCACTGAAGGTAGGCAGACTGTAGGCTTATACTGCTGTAACTCCGCAGTTATTAATGGATTTATTACAATACCGTCAGGAAGCAAAGCTGGAAAAGATTCAGGATCAGACACAATCCTGCATAGTGAAAATACTTCACTGTGAATAAACACTTTGTGTAGTATGACTGTTTGTTGGCAGCACATAGACTTCAAATCTTGAAGAGGTGATCACCAGCAGGCAAATGTATCGCACAGAAACCGCCATGCTTGGCACTTCAGGGTAGCATCTATTGTCTTAGCAGGAGAAAATAATCTTTGCTTTGATAAAGCTTTCTGTTTATAATTCTGTGGAAAGCTTATCTACCTGGAATGGCTGCTACATGTTCTGATGTTAAACTTGTCAGTGCAGGGGGAGCTGCATTCCTGCATACAAGCACATAAGATAACTCTGCCTTTAAAGCAATCGACATTTACTTTGGAGACTCACTTGATTCTGTGAACACAGGTGTCCTTAATGCTGTCATTCTCAGCTCTTCAAAATTCTCATTAGTGTATGGATTGCAGAATTTGACCTTTTTCATTAACAAACTAATTTTGTTCTGCCTAGTTCCTAATAGATATTAAAGAAAGCAGCCTGTATTCACATAAACCCTATTCTGTTTAAGTAGATGCAAATGACTCTCTAGCAGGTGGCTTAGTGATCCAGTACAGCCAACATTTGCATACCTATTTTGAGCTAAGTTACTGCTTCGTGACTCCTCTTGTCCTTGCAAGTGAGTTATAATTATAAAGATGCTGCATATGAATGCAGGACTTTTCTCAAATTGTGTCATCTAACTGATTTATTACCTTGGCAAACATGTTAACAGCTTGTTCAGTCCTTTGGAGTGCAAAAACCAGACTGAAATAGAGAGGTTTTCCAGAGAAAAGCATGGATAAAGCTTAGAGCTTGAAAAATAAGCTTAGGCCCAAATTTGTTATTGAATAGAAGAGTGATACCACCAATCCACTGGAAGACAAGGCAACTGCATTGTGTCTAATTTTATGATAGATATATGCTCGTATGTCTGTTTGCAAGACAAAGTTAGTTTTGAACAATAAGGAAGGATGAAGAATAATGTTAACTTCCATTTCAGTCACGTTTTCTGCAATTGGTACCAAAAGACTGAATTGCAAATTGTGTAGTGCTTTGCCCAGGTGTTTACATGAAAGAAGTGTTAATCCTGCTAGTAGTTTTTCCATGCTGGGATTACATGGAAAATCTCAGTTTGTTTATTTCTCCCTTGCAAAATCCAGGTATTCCCAGGTTTGCTGTGAAGAAAACGAGCAGTTCAGCAGGGCCAAAAGAACAACTTCGAACATTTCATCTGGATTGCCAGAGAGGGCAAAGAGAGGAGACAGATGTGCACCACAAGCAAAACATGTAAGATTTCTCATGCTCTCTCACCTTCATGTTCAGAGTGTTTCATTCCGTTGTTCCCCCAGTCTTCTTGTTCAGATCTGCATGATTTAAACACTGCAGGTTTGGTACTCAGCAATGTTATGAATGTCATGATCAGACAGGGGTTTTGAGGTTTGTCAGAAAGTTTTTGGCAGTTTTTCTCTTTGAGGTTATAAAGCTATAGTACATGACAATTCATTGGAGACTGAGGTTTTTGCTCGAGTCCCAGACTATATTACAGTTCAGCCCAGGGGGGCTTTGAGATCAGTTACCACATCTTTGCAATTTTCTTTCTGTCAACACCAACTCACTAAACTGCAGCTCACTTCTTACCCTTCCTATTGCTGCAGTTGCTGGGCACCAGATTTAGTTGACAGTTATAAGGAGACCCCTTAATGAGTAGTGGTCATTGCACGCTCCTCTCCAATGCATTTCAGTTTGCTCACTTGTTTGGGTAAGGATAAAGGCATTAAAACTGTAGCAAAGAACATGGTTTCTACTTCCATCTCTGTTACTGAAGTGCTACATGATTTTGGGTAAGTTACTCCACTCTCTGTGCCACCCTCTTACTGTTTGTATACAAAGTGGAAATGCTGCTCTCCACTTTGGAGAGTGCATTGGAAACTGCAGGTATTGGTTTCTGTACAAGAGCCCTGGATGAACAAATAGTTTGCTTTGCATCAGGTAATGTGATGATCTTAATAATCCTGCTTTTCAAGAGAAAATTTAAGAGAAGAAGGTAAAGGCAGGTCATGCTTCACAGCCCCTTTCCATTGAAGTGTCTCCTCTCCAAAGTTTATCTCCAACACACTACAACTGCCTATAAAAAAGATCCAACCAGTGCAATTTAAAATTCTTGCCTGCTTTGAAACAACTGTAATATATGATGTTAATATGTGGGTAGTTCTAACCAGCCCCAAAGTATTTATATACTGTGGAAGTGGGTTTGCTTTTGACTAGTTACAGTGTGCTTATGGGAAAGATTTGTCATGCAGGGAGATATGTTTGTAAGACTGGTGCTTGAAATTAATGTCTTCCAAATTCTGATTCAAATTAGAGTTGCTCTGCTGCAAAGAGTTTGTGTTGTCGCTCTCTTCACTGGCCCATCCCATGCTGAAATTTTTGAGTTTGACCTGCTCAACACCAAGATGATCTCTAAGACCATGTCAAGGATAGGGTATGATTGTGTGTTAAGTACTTTGTCAAGCAGCTTCTAATAGAGTAACTGAGGCAACGTCACTGTGTGGAATAATTTTAGCAATCACAAAGATAGAAAAGCTCAGTTAGGTTTCCAAAAGCCATTTAATGGTGGGAAAATGTGCTCAGGCTGTAGCTCTGTTGAAGAATTCTTCCTCTTACTGAAGTCCTAGAAGAAATAGAGGTGGATTTGGGGAATCTCTCTTTCAATTTGAAGATCCATTTTTGTTGGCCTGCAACTTAAGTGAGAAAATACTTATGACATCAATGTTTTTTATACATTGGTCATATTGCTGAATAGAAATGCAGGGTTTTTTTCCATATTTCACCTGGTCTTTTTTATTACATACATGACTTTTTTTATTCTTTGAGCAGTCACAACTAGGGAGCTTATATTTCCCCTGTATTTTTTGATTCCCAGATTGCCTCACAAGTTAGCCAAGCATTCAAAAATCCACTGCTTAGGTACTCTGTGTATTTTATTCCTGCTTCAATTTCTCTTGGTCTTCCTGTCTTCTTTGTCAGCTTGAATTCATCTCTCTCCATTTTTTTATCTATTTATGTATTAATTTTTCCTTACTTTCTCCCCTCTTTTTTTTTTTTTCTTTCTTTTTCAACCCAATTTTGTGGCTTTATCCTTTCACTTGGCACCAGATGGATTTTGGAGCATTTTTGCCAGAGTATTGGTTGCCCTTCATAAATCAGCCATCACTGGCTTTTGAGTCAGTGCAATGTGCAGAACAACCACAGGACCAGGAATAAAATCCCAAACAAAATATTCCCCTGTCATGGTAATTTTCCAATACGCATGCAGGTGTAATTTTGGAGTGTAAGTCAGTGGTGTGGCCTATCTGATACTGATTCAAGAGAAGGCTTCAAAATGTGTAAAGATTTAAATCTTTCTTGGGAAAATAACTTTTTTTTTTTTTTTTTTTTTAAATTCTGTTACCTACGTCTCAATTTTCAAGTGTATCTTGGTTTATCCTATTGCTTATTTGTAACGTAATTGCAACATAAAAGCCAAGACTATGAACTGGAGTGTAGTGCTGCTGGTGCTGGTCAAATCCAGAAGAAGAAAACGTTGCTTCAAAACCTTAAAACTCTATTCTCTTCAAAATTAGCTTAATGGATTACTGCACTTTGTTTTGTTTTCCAATAATGTACAGTGCAAGTGATGAAGAAACAATAGAAACGCACCTGTAGTGAGTGCTGAGAGGCAAGAAAATTGTATGCGATAGGATGTCCAGCCTGTACAAGCCTTCCACTCCAAACAGTTCCTTTAAAGTCAATGCAGTACATCAGTACAGATGTACTGATCTGGTTGTTGAACAGCTACCAAAAAATACCCTCAATTTGAAAGCAATTTTTTAATAACTTTTTTTTTTTCAGACTAATTTTTTAAGAATGCTTGGATAATGGTAGAAAATAGCTGAAATACGTATTTTTTCCTAAGAGTTACTGTAATTTTGAGTAAACGGGAGAATTTATCCTAAGAAAGTTACAAGAAGCTGAAGAGAAAGAAATACCAAATCAGTGTCTTGGCTCAATCCTAGTCACAAATAGAAGAAGCAGATAGCATGCAAAAGCCCCCTCAAATGAATAGGAACGAGTGTGTCCATTAAGTAGATATTTATGCACACTTATAATGTTATTTTTGTACATGCTTTAATGATTCAAGCATGTAATTAAAAGCTGTGCCCAAGACTTTCTAAGATTTAAGCAACTTGGATCTCATTTTCAGCAATAATGCTGAGACTCATGAACCTTTACTTCCTTGAAAGTTAATGGAGCAGACAGTCCTAGATGTTTGGAGCATTAACATTTGCTAAGAGAATTTTTTATTCATGCTTGTTTAAATGCTATTTAAAAATGAACGATGTATCAAAATGTACATGCATGAAGAAGCAACATTAAGAATGTCTTTTACCAGAGCACTTATTTCTGTCTTGCTGCCTCCTCCATATATCAGTGGCACAAAGCAACCTGAACACAGCAGAGATTGGGGAACTCAGTCTCTTGGGTCCATCCACTAGGCTGGAGGGAGATTAGATGTCAGAAGCCACAGATCTGGAACCCACTGGAAATGGTGCAGCTGTGTGATGGTGACAGCTTCGCTGCATACTTTGTCCTTTGTCAGGTCAAAGCGATTCAGGAAATATTGTGGAGAGACTGTGAGCCAGAGTTCATTTGGCTGTTTCTGCTCTGGTGGCTTTTCTGAGAGCTACTCAAAGTACCAGCCCACGAAGGGGGGCTGCCTGATGCTTTCTGTTCTTTTTCCAAACTGTGTTATCCATTTACTTCCACTGAATAAGTATGAAGTGTATAGCCTGTCTTTGACTTCAATGAGAAATATTAGCAATAAGGTTTAGAAAATATGGGTGCTAAGTCCCTTAATAGGTCATCTGCTGACCACCAAGTCCATTTGGAAAGTGAGAGCACGGACACCCCGCTCAGGAATACCTACTGCTGCGCAGATTGCTCTGCAAAGTGTACCATGTCAGTGGCAGTACACTTTCTGTGGGAGGGGAGCCAGCCCTGGAAGGTATGCAGGACCTTCCTGTACAAATATTCCCACTGTGCACCAGGGAAGACCAGGGCAGGGTCGGTACCAATGCAATTTATATTACTAGCATGCTGTGTTCATAGCAATGGTCGATAAAATTACTGAGAAGCGCATCCTCCCCAGTTTTACGGAGAGGGTTGTGGCAATGGCACAGATGAGGTGGTTCAGACATGCCTACCTGGTGACTTGAGAATGCAGGGCTGCTCTACCACCGCAGCACTGAACACAGCACCAGCCTAAAACAGATTCTGGCAGACTGTGTGCAGCACTCTCTCTCTCCCATATGGCATGAGAATCCCACACAGTCCCTTCCGATCAGCATCAGGCTCACCAGTGCCTGGGATGTGAGTGGCAGGAGCTTGAGCTTCTACCACCTGCACTGTGCTTCAGGAACAGAGTAACTGAGAACTCACCAAATTCAGCCATGCATGCAGGAGCAGCAGGCACTGGTACCTAGCTTATCAAGTCTGCATCAACTGGGTTAACAAGAACCATCAGTGAGATGGTGTGACACACCTTTCTAACTTCATTGTCGTCTTTCTGCTGAATTTCAACTTCCTGCTCTGAATCTTCACAGTGATCTGCACAAGTGGATGGGGAAACCTGCCTTTGTTAGCTTTTGTTCTGGAAAGCATCTGAACTTTCAGGGGTATTTTGTAATTGACCTTAGGCAAAGAACGAGCACGGAAGACTTCAGACCTTTAAAATTGAAGGTCTGACAAAGTTACAAGCAACTGGAAACAATGGGTATGATGGAAAATATTAGCCTGGTGTAACAATGGATAGAGCAGTAGCAGTACCTATGATTGTAAGCGACAAAACAGAAAGGCAAACTATGCTCCAAAGGATTTAAAAGGTTGGGGATATTTTAAACCTGGGCCAGATTGTACCCTCCTGTGTTAAAACCCACAGGAGTGGTTTTCTGCTTGGAAACTGTTACATGGTGATCTGCAGATCGACTCCTCCTGGAGACAGAACCTCTTTCTGCTCTCCAAAGGATACAGATTTTCCCTTCAGAGTGGGCACACAGATGCCCAAGCTTCAGGACCTACCCCCAGGGACTTTCTTACCCCTCGCCTCACTCTTACCCCCAGTTAGCCTATTTTCTTTGCAGACACACTTGTAGCTGTCTTATTTTGCAGGGAATATTCTCCAGAATGGAAAAAGGAGAGATGGAAAATATGCAGCCCCTGGCCCCTAAGCTGCACAGGTTATACAGAGAAGGAAAGGGACAGCAGGGATGGGTCTGGCTTGGATGCAAGGAAGCATCTACACAGTGTGAAGAAGACTAATACCTGGCTTGCTGTTTACTTAAAATATAGCAACTGCCCTTCTGAGGTTGCTGAAACACCTAAATAAAACAGCACTGTGTTATAGCAACACTTTTTCTTTTTTATGGTATGATATTTTTAATATAACTTTTGGCAACGTGTGCCGGGAAACAGAGACTTCCACTGAAATGTGGGACCTCAGAAGAAAGCCTGTTTGTCCCAGAGAGGCAGGTTGTTTCATGACCTTTCACAGATGTTTCATGGATTTGTCATCCTGAACTACAGAATTGCTTTTGTTAGGATGTAGAAATAGCTCTGTACTTGCAGAGCTGCTGGTGACATGACTCACAGTCCCACTGCATAGACTTGGACTAGTGCAATAGCTGGAGAGAGGGAGGGATTTATTATTTCTTGCTGTCTGTTGTGGTAACAAAGCAGAGGAATTGCACTAACCTTTGCTTTCTCCCTCTCCAACCGGTAGTAAAAGTCTTAACTCTATTCGTAGGAAAAATGAGTGATGATCTGTAGTAAGGATTTATTACCTTACCAGTTACTTGAATTTCTCCCTAAAGATTACTCAAAGGGCAATTAGAGATTTTTTTTTTTCTCAGAGAAGGGCCTAGGCAAAACCAGGTAACAAAGAGAAAAGCTCAAAACAAATGACAACACCGTGAAAGAATCTGCCTTCAGTCACTGAAGAGTCCTACACAATCATCTGGTTTATCAGGAAAGCAGAGTCTGGGATTTATTACCTAACAAATGTTCATTATTTTTAATATCCAGTCAGTGTTTTTCAGATACATGCCCTAGAAAATGACCAAAATGTTCTTTCAAGGACTTGCTGGAACTCTCTTTGGACGCTATGGAGCCACCTGTATCCTCTCCTTAACTGACAGCAGCCACCCTTTAAGACAGCCAGCTGAGACACTTGAAGTGCCTTTCTTGGCTGTCCGAGTTGCAGGACAGAAATAAAGAGCAGATCAAGCCACTTTTCTGGACTGTGGGGACGCAGCTGAGGACAGAGTTGAGCACAGGGCTTGGAGGGTGGAGGGACATCTTTACAACAAACCGAAAGGGTCCTCACTGCCTGAAGGCCACTGAACGTGCAGCGAGGGAGGGACAGGCTTTCCTCCGGGGAAAAGTTACCTCATCCTTGTGACAGGCACATCTTTAGTCCTACCTGGGGCAAGGCAGCACTGATATCAACAGCTCCACCACCTTCCCAGCCACATCCTTTTATATCACTTCTGGGTCCCTACTGGCTCCTCTTTTTCTCTCAACCTGCATCTTGGGGTGGCCTGGGGATCTGCCAGTCATTGATACACTGAGGATAAACAACACCTATGGCAATAGGCCTAAGGAGCCTTCCTGCAGTTACCCTCCCTGCTTTTGTTGTTTTGAGCTAGGACAATATACTAAGTAGTTGTTGCTTTCAATAAGAACAGGCAGAGGCTATGTTCAATTGACCAAAATTTAAGTGGCATAGTTTGTGGAACATTGGTGCTCTTACTGCACTAGCCAAGCACATCATGTACTTTACAGTTCATTTGCACTCTCCAAGGTAACTAATGCTCATTTATGTCCTTTCACTGTGAAATCCTAGTCTTGTGGTGTCAAAATGGCAGGCAGGATGCTATTAAGACCAGATATAAGCACAGCCAGCTTGCCACAGTGCACGTCTCTCATTTGCCTTTACAACATTCCTGCAGGGCAAAGAACAAAGCCTATTCATAGTCTACCCCTCAAACCTTTTAAATCCTTCCTAACAAAGGCAGCAGGGCAAGGAAAGCAATGGCTGGAAGAGCCCCATCAGTGTCTGACAGACTCTTTATTACAGATAGAGTCCAGCTTCTCTAATACCACTAGTCAGCGGAAACCAGTGCAGTGTCAAGCCTGGTGGCCTTTTTGGGAGAGACCTCCTTAGAGCAGGATGGACCCTGTTCATCCCTGTTGCCCATAAGGACTCCCTACCCAGTCCTTGGAGCTGCTTGTTCCGCAGCCATACCAGATAAGCAAGCTTCCTAGCCTGGGGAACTTGAAGGGGAAACGTCTGGGACCATTTTTTAGCAGCTTTGCTTTGCTACTATTCCCCTGCCGCACTGCCATGAGTACTTGGGCAGCATTGTGCTCGAAGGAATTTTTAATCCACTCCAGCTAAGATAAATCTCTGGGGCTTTTCCCCTTGGTAACCAGGATCGCTGTGGGAATAGGTGGTTAAGAAAACAAGAACATAAACCACAGGAACTGCCATGATAGGTAAGAAAAAAGCCTTTCAGTTTCAAGAAAAGCAGAGATACAGGGAGGCGTACAGCAGTGTTTCTTGTGGTATGTGCTCTCAGCTTTCTGGCCACTGGCCACTTAAGGACATTTGGTTCCTGACACACTGCAGCCTGCACCTCCTGGCACCGCTTTGGTCACACACAACATTGTCATTACAGCAACTCCTGGGATTGCAAGGATGGATGAGCACTTGGCTGTGTTTCCCAGCAGAAGAATTGCACAAGGCAGTTTTGCCTGTGAGCTGGGCAGGCAGGTGTCATTCTCTGGAGCAAGAAAAAGATGGGAAGAGTTGGGGTTTAACAGAAAAGATAGACAAGTCATAGGAAAGGAAACAGGAAAGAAAAGTATGTGATTAATTTTGCATCTGTTCTTACTTATGCACTATGCTCTTGAGTTGATTGGTTACCTCGGAATCAACATGCAAATTTAACACATGAATTATTTCTAACTCCAGCCTGGTAAATATCAACTATCTGCTGATCAAACTACATTAGTAGATAAGTTGCCAGGCTAAAGTGAATTCATTAGCCAGCAACAATAAAAGCATTTATGGGCCAGGAATCATCATCAGAGGAGGGAATTATGACATCCCAAAGTGCAAGTGAACACATCCTGACATTTCAGCAGTAGAAAAAATAGTCAACAGGGCTATGAACTCCTGAACTGATCTACGTCCCCGCAGTGCGGCCTCCCTGATTTTAAGCTGGAAGAGGACTCCACTGAGCAGGCTGAAAACATCTGCTGCACAATAGGAACTTCTCCCTGCACATCCACCCACCTCCATTTTCCTGATTGCTAATCTTATACGGATGAACTGGAAGTGCAGCTCTCTCTCAGGCAGTCTCTGCCCTTCAACACAGCTTTATGGGCAAAGCATCTGCACATACTACACGCCCAGTTTTGCTGAATGTCAAGTGGTGGGTGTGATTCTTAAGTCACCCAGTCTTTTGCCCATAATACATCCTTCGCACTCAAAAGCATCCCACAAATCAAAGCAGGCAGTCCCAGAGACATGGCCCTTTCCATAGTCTAAATGTTCTGTAGCGTGCTTTCTTAATTAGATGGAAAAGAAAACAAAATGATTCCTTCCTTCTTGCTCATATGGTTCTCCTTAGAGCCACCTTCCTTCCCCCAACCCTCCTCCTCTTCCTACAAAACAAAGAAACATTCCTCGTTTTGCTCAAGACACCATTTCCAGGAGTGCTGCCTGCTTCCAGAAAGCCACACAGCCCCTCTGTTCCACATTTCGGACTCAAGAGATGGGCTAGCTGGGTGAGACCTTTCAAGCAATTGCTTTCAGTACAAAGAGTAGCATTTGTGTTGTTCCTTGTACTTGCTGCTGCCAATGGGCTTTGCAGGGTCCCCAAGAGCTGTGACAGCAAGGCCAAGGCACTTAAAAGAGCCAGTGGTTTCATTTGCATCTTGCTGCAAGTGTGACTGTACCAGTTCTGAGTCACTTGCTTTATTTACTCTGCCAACCTAGCTGTGCTTCACAGGACATCATCAAGAATTTTTCTGCCAGCTACACAAACAGTTGCCATAATCTGCCTTTCTTAGGGCGAATGTACAGCCGAAGATCCTAGCACAGAAACATAATGCTTCTTAGTTACCTTAGGTGGGCGCACTGGTTCAGGATTGGCTCCCAAGGTGATGTTGTTTCTCAGTTAGATTTGTTCAAAATGAATGGTTTAAGATCACTTCCCCTGATGAAACCTTGAGAGGTGAGATAGATGCGCTTGGGCTCAGACTCACACATCTGGATATGTGTCCTTTGGTGCAGCTGGGAGCAGCTTTCGTGTACCTCTGCTAGGATGCTGATCTGCTCAGCCACGTAGGAGGAGTATCTCACCAAATGATGAGTTATGGGCCTCTCTCTAGCCAGAGATGCCACTCCTGACTTGGAGCACTTGGATCTGGAGGCATATGGTCCAAAAGCAGGCTGAAAGAGGCTTAGATCTGTGAGTGGGGTGGCTCAAGTTTCCTGGTGCGTAAGAAATAAGACCTTGAATATATTTTTACATAGAGGGAGTTATTCAGATGATGTCTCAGTTCACCTCCAGTTCTCCTTCTGGCTTGAATAGACAATATCCAGAATTTCAACTGGTCAGATCAAAAGGGTAACTCCAGTCACAGCATTGCAGCTGAGGGTTGAGTCATGCAAAACCAGGAGGAAACAGCAGAGCCAGATCTGTGCTGTAACACGCTTTTTTCTTCATCTTGAAACACGTTATTAGAGCCTTGGGTGATGATGGAGTCTCCATCTATAACTTCGGAGACTGCTATAATCTGCTATATACTGCTATAACCTCTTCTTCAAAAGCCACACATTTTGTCAGATGCTGGCATTCCTCGTTAAACAGAAATTCCTCTGCTGCAGGATCACTTGACAGGCTTTTGCTGCTTATAGGTCAGAAGTTGAGGAAACTTGGTTAAGTGCTTGTATTTCACATATAAGGTCTGTTCCCACTAAAACACACGCTTGATTTGCACATAATAAAATATATGGAAATAAATGGGGATGCTAGCGGTGCAGGGAAAATTCTTTGAGTCAGGAAAATAAATTATTCATTTAATTTTAAAGGGATCTTTATGAAGACATGGCCTTTCCTGGAGACAAAGTGGTAATATGGAGCGTTCACTCAAAATGAAAATGGCTAACTTGCCAAAAGATTTTGATTAGCCAAAATTTTGTCCTTGGAAATTTACATCATTTCTTAATCCTGTTCCATAAAAATATACTGCCATACGTAACTGTTTAACATCACATTTGTAGGAATTTGATCCAGTTTAACACATAGTAAATTAGTTACATGAAGGTTGCTTGCTTTATGCTACTCTGTCTGTTCCTAATACTATCCCTGTCTGACGTTCCTTTCTGCCCATATGTTCCATCCCTGGCATATAACAGTATAAATTCAAGATGAGAAGATTAGGACCACCCTGGAGTATTCTGCCTTAATGGGGCTTTTTTAATAAGAATCCCATACTTGGCTTCCAAACAAATCAAGAAAAAAGGAAGATTATAAGAATTCATTTGCAGATGACATGAACATGTACCTGCATGGATTTGAAACATGAGTCTCTTTATTTGTGTGGAGTTATGAGGCTCATAGCATGTGTTCAGGGTCAGGCCAAAGAGAAAAGCGATGAGTTTGTTTTTAATACATCAGTGCTGTCAGTCAGAAGCAGAGACAAGTTCCCCAGGTGATCAAAGTACATTTTAAACCAGCTGACTTAGGGAGCTAATATTAATTTTGTGGGGATTTGGGTCAGATATGAAAGGATTTAATTGCCATATAGCTAATCTCCCAAGAGTTAATTTAAATGGAGATTGATCTGTCAATTGTGGCATTGCTTCACTACACAGTAGAACTTCTGAATTACTGAGGCTTAATTGAGCTTGAAAATTTGTTAAAGTACTCTATTAGTAGTTCAAGTAACGCAGAAGCAAACAACTGAATTGGGAAAGAAGAAGCCTAGTTTTGTTCTTCCATCATTGAAGATGGATTCTTCAGGCTCAAATTCTGTATGGGGAGCTTGTTCAAGGGTGGATCTTGGTGATGGTTTTGCATTTTTTGTTCAAATATGACCAAAAATGCAGATTCAAGGCAAGGAAAATTATCTTTGAATTTGTCAATTTATAAAGCAAACTTTTTAAGATGGCTGAAATCCAGATCTTCAGTATTTTATCCTAAAATCAGTTTTTATTTTGAAATAAAATACAGTTTTTATACACAAGGAACATGTTGAAGAGCCTACCCTTCCCGGCACTCCCAAAATGAGGCATTGCACATCAGGCTGACCAAAACAATCTGTTTGACCAAAACCAAAACATTATGGCTATTAATTTCTACATCAAAACTCAGCATGTTTCATTAGAGGTCTCAACACATTCAATTTGAGGGTTCATTCATCAGCCCCAAGCGCCTGTTATTTGTGCAGCTCTTCTCCAGGAGTGTGACATGTCAAATGTTGAGAACTCAGTAAGAGCTGAGCTGTGGAACCGGCTGGACAGATGGCAGAAAACATAAGTCAGTTATGAAAAATGTTCTCCTTACATCCAAATTTGGGTAAATCTCATGACTTTTGAGTCCTGTTCCACACAACAAATGTTTTGTCAGACTCCATAGTGATAACGTAGCAGTGTTTTAATGGCATTAGAGAAGACAATGACATAAGCAGCTGCCTTAAATTGCCAGAAGTTTTGCACTCACTTATAAATACAGCTCAGTGTTGGCTGATTAAATGTGGAAGTAATTTATCCAATTGAAATGTTCAGTCTTTTGCCAGGGTTTCTTTGTGTGTGTGTGCTGGATTGATCAAGAGTACAAGGCATGCAAAGATGGGAGTCTTTGCTAGGTTTGGAGTAGTATTTCTAGTTTCCGACCCCTACTTGCTCTCTTAGTTTGCTGCAACTTGGCATATGGACATTTCAGAAGAGAAGGGCAGAGTGCAAGGTTTCTCCACCTCTTGGTGTGTATTTCATCTTCTGAATCCCTGTTTTCTGCTGGTTCTGCCTCATACTTTGTAGCATTGTTTTCTCTGAAAAAAAGCTGGCTGCCACACTTCATTTCTCCTTGGTCAGCTTCAGGTTAGGCATTTATCAAATTCTCTTTCAAAGTGGTGTTAATGTTCCTGCTGATTTTAGTAAGTGCTGGAGCTGATCTTTGTGCTGTACTACCCCTTTTGTTTTATGTTGGCAGGTTAGTCTGGGTGCTTGCAAAAAAGCTTTTGAAGGATGCCTGCCCCTCTCTTGGTTTCTTTCCTGTGACCAGCTGTGAGTGCCCCATTGGCACCAAAAGGTCTCAAACACATACCCAAAGCATTGCTTAATTATAGGGGACATTGGCTCTCCTGCCCCTCTGGCTGCATAACAAAGAGAGGACCAAGGCACACAAGGCCCACTGAGCTCTTTAGGGAGAAATTGCTGGAGGCACCAGTTTTTTGCTGCTAATAGGAAGCAGCAGCTCTGCAATTGCCACAAGAAGGCTGGAAGAGCCATCAGCTGCCTTAGGATCCCAGTAAGATTACCAGGCAAAGCTAATGAAGTCTGCTGTCTGATCCAGAGTAGCTGCACATTCTGCTCTCGGCTAAGCGCACTGGAGCTTGGCTATGGGATGGGGGCATGGCAGCTCTTCTCTGCCAAATTGGGGCACCAGGCCACTGTGCATTGCCTCACAGGGCAGCTCTCACACTGAGGCACAACGCACCTCTCTTTGGGGCCATCAGGAGTTTGACGGGAAGAGCACGCAAGTACTCAGATTTGCTCCATGTGTCCCTCAGTTAAATACACCCTTCTGGCCAAGTACTTGCTATTTGTGTACAAGAACATAAAATTTGCTGTGTCAGACCTTTTCCCCTCCTCTTCCTCCATATTTATTTGTCTTTTCTGTAGTTTAATGCACTGTAGCCAGTTTAATAAAATGTAGCAGTAAAGATCCAGGCTTGCTCGTGTTACAGTTCATTGCTTTTATTTAGCACTAGAAAATTCCTGTGGCTGCTAGACAGATAAAGGACAAAGTGGCTCCGACGCCGAAGGCATCAGTCTGTATTATGCAGTAATTTTTCAAGCTGTTTTTCTAGACAAAATTGCTGAAAACAGCACTGCTGGTAAAACCGGCGGTAATGTTTATACCAATGTAAAGCACTGCTAATGAGGGACTCTGTTATATAGGAATGAGCAAGGCTGGTTTTCTTTATTTGTTCCACTTCCTCTAAGAGCCCGTAGATACTTTGGGATGGGAGGTTAAGAAAAGCTCGGAACAGTACTTTCCCTTTAATCCTTAGACCTCTCAGCTGACTCTACACTTTGTTTTCGTGCTGAAGGAGAAAAAATATTTTCCTGGCAGGTTAGAATGATTTTTCCATTAATCTTTTCTTTTGGAGCCAAGATGCATTTTTTCACAGAGATCTGATGTGACATAATACTGTACCTGGAATTTCACACTAAAGGGAGTAGAAAAACATTCTCACCACAGCAAGCACTCACAACTGGGCTAGAAACCCTCCAGCAAAACCAAGAAGACAAAAGATCAATTTAAAAAGGGGATAGGAAGGGAATATTTGGCATAGTCATTTCCCATGGGGAGAAAAGCTCTGAAATGTCATGCTATTTATTAAACCTTTCAAAGATAAACTGATAGAATATGGTATGTAGTGGCACAGGGCAACAGCTATCTTGCTTGAAAGTTATCTCAGCAGATTGAAATGCTATTAATTAAAAAAGCACATTGGGGCAAAATCTCAAAGTGTAAATGTGAGGAGCAATAAAAATGTTTCAGATTAATGCAATTCAAAGCAGAACAGAAACTGCTTCTGCAATTAAATACATATGCACATGATCTTGGATTTATGAAAGTTGATAGGATCCACCCATCTCTCTATTTTTGGTTTATCAGTGTTTTCTTTCAACATTTAAAGTGTTTTCTTCAAAGCCCAGGGCTGGAGCACCTCCAGGCAGTTTAATTGTCCAGATGTGGAGTGGATTTCGAGAACATTTGCAGCATGGGGAAGACATGATGGGTTTTGCTTGGAAGCCAATGAAAAGAGGAGAAGTATTTTCAAATACTGAGTTGGTTTTCAAAAGGACTTGCTGGAATGTATCTTGAAAAATTCCCAGGCCTCAACAGACAAGTACATCTGCCTCGATATGCATCTAATTATGGTTCTATGCTGAATTTGTCTGTGGTTGTCACAAGACACAGCCATTCCTGGGCTGGTTTTGTACCCATGGTAAAATGCAGTACACTAACAATTCAAAGGACTTCTATGTGAGTATTAGATGGCTGCATTTCTCCTTAAGCCTCATAGAGGTCTGTACTGTTTCTTGGTACTAGAAATCCCCAAACAATACTGCAGTGGGAGGTAGAGTCAACAAAAAAGCTCATTCTGACAAATATTTTTCCACCATGAGGAAATTTCTTGGTTGCAGTATGCCACAACTAGTGCCTACCTGGAGTGCGGTTACCCAAGCTCTGCCTTATCCTCCATGACAGTCAAATCTGTGGTCTCCCAAAAGCTAGTTAGGTAGAGTGCACTTCATGCTTTCATACTGCATTGCTATTGCAGTATCTTTGCAGTGCCAGTTCCCTGTAGGACAGGACGAGAAAAGGTAGGTGTTGCTTATCTTTTTGACAGTGCTCTAGTGGCATCTGTCCTACTAGCAAGACTTATTTTGTAGAGAACAGTACTGACTAAAATGATGTTCTAGAAATCTTCTAATCACAGGACTTGATTTTTTAAAAACAATTTCAGCTTTCAGCCTTATGTCAGTTCAGCTCCCAGATAAAGACTAGCGAGCCTTAGAAACCATCTCTTCCACTTAGCCCTGATACTTGTATAGTACCTGCTCAAACCACCATCACACATTGCTTCATTTAATGCTTCATTTAGCACTTTCAGGCCACAGGGCAGACCCATCCTTGGTGTGAGTGAATATCACCCTCTGAAACACTATTTCTACCTGCAAATGTCATACCTGAGCTTGGCCTGACATTTCTAGTGACTGTAGCTTATTTCCAGAGGTTTGGTTCACTGAGGCAGGCAGGAGGGTGCAGGTGACTTCCCGGTGGGACAGCACTTAATATACTGGAGATAGTTGCTTATACAGAGCTGGCATGAGACTGCTCAGTCATGTCACTGGCAGAGACCAAAGAAGGAACCTGGAAGCCTGATTTCACAGGAGACTCTATCACAATTACATTTTTTGAGCTATCCAGCCTGGACTATACTGTGGAAGTTACAGAAATTATTGGTCTGTGCTCCATTGCCACCTGCACAGGTAACGTTCTGCAGCAATGGCATACAGCAAGAACTACCAGCCATAACAGCTGCTCCTCTTAAAATAGTCACTGCTAGGTGGGACGCTTGAGGTGTTAAAGGGCTGTGAGCTGTGTAACTGCAGGCCACCATTGCTGCTAAGTGCAGTGTGCCTGCTTGAAGCTGGCCTATACAGAATATGCATTGAGTCATAATCTTCATCTTGTGCTCAAATCTTACATGCTGCTTCTGCCTCCTAAGAAACTCATGCTCACAGCAGGGATGCTGCTGGAAATGCTTTACCTGCATCACGCAATGAAGAGGGCTCAACTAAGCTCCCCTGTCCACTCTAGCTAAGGGAAGCAGCCACTTCCTACATATGAGTAATGACAGTGTTTTTCTTACATTAAAATCTCTAATAAATCTCAGCCCTCATGCTGTATGCCCTGCGCTCCATGTAGTTTCACTATGCTTTATTTGTATGACTCTCTGCCAAACTATTTCTGAGAATTTTAAGTATGAAAACAAATAGAAAAGTTATATGTGAGGGAAAATGTACTGCCTGTGTTTGAAATCAGTTCCCAAATCTGCGACTGACTAAACCTCACCCTGATGTTATTGTGCGGTTATGGGGTTTGGATGTTCTTTTTGCTGGAATCAACGAAGCCAACATGAACCCATTCTGCAGAAGATCTGCTAAGGGAAAAAACAACTGTGTACCACTGCTGAATGCAAAAGTCAAAACAGAGGTGGGAGCCTCTTTTGGCAAAATCCATCTGGCTCCACCACTGTTACAGCGGGTAGGAAAACGCTGGGGAACTTGCGTAACATTGCAGCCCAAAATAGGGCCATAATACACAAAGATACTAGGAAGCAAGACAAATATTCCTCAGCAGTCATTTTCCTCTCCCCCCTTCCGTCTGTCCTCTCTCCTTAAATCTTCCAGTTTTCCTTTCCCTTTTAGCTTTACAACTCTTTTAGTCTAATTTTATTTTCCATCTGGGGAGAAAGCAAGTGATTTTACTTTGTTCCCTGAAAGAGCTGGCGCTCTGCTGGGAGTGATCAGGGAGCAGCCTGAGCAATGTGCTTGCACTGCTAGGTATTCTTATAAAGTTAATTATAGGCTCTCTGGTTTCATAAGGATGGTTTAGTTAAGCTATAAAACAAAGGTTGTGTCTACTTTGATCCTTAAAAATCTTTCACCATGACTCACTATCCCGATCAAATGTCAATACTTATTTTCCAGGATCCTGTTGTAAATCATTCTGTATGGCTAATTGTGACAGTGTTACAAACTACATTTGACCCCAGGAATGCCAGCACTGCCGTTGCAGGTGACAAAATACCCAGTACATAAAACATGTCTGTTAATGAAATGGTGCTATGCCATCCTTGTCTGCATTAGTAACCCTCTAGCAAATGTACTCCTGAGCTGGGAAGATGTAGTGGCCAGCAACAGGCACTCATGAAGGAAAGGACTTTTCTCTCATTTACATTTCTCCTTCAACCAAGCTTCATAAAGGGGCTTTGGTGGCATGCACTGCCTTCTCTAGCTACCTTCCTTTCAGCATTGTGTCTGCTTCCACATCCTCTTTATTTATCCGTGTTGACTGGCACCTCAGTACCTGTGCCCTACCCTGCAAGCCTGTAACTTCCCTGTGAACACAAGCTGGATTCATCCAGCTCTGACAAACTGCTTTGTCCTCAGGAGCTGGGTGACATTTCCTTCCCCATGTCAGAGCTGTTGTAAGTGCTTTTGAAACAACGTATTTCAGCCCAACATCATGCCCACCACACTTCAGCCTTGGGTGGCTCATCTTCTTTCTTCCCTCTTCCTAGTTCTGGCTGTGTCCTTTGGCACCTCCTATTCATTCATTCTTCTGAAATTAATTAGTACAGATTGCTATGGGGAAAGTAGTGAGCTATTATTTTAGTGGATCATTTCTTTGCTCTGTTCAATTTGTCTACTGGATGTTTTGACACTTCCTTTCCACAACAAAAGCAACAGCCTTAATGCTCTGGCAGTTTGCACTGCTCTTATTTCATAGCTACTGTTACTAATGGGCCTGGAGCTTTCAATATTTGCTGACATGACCCTTCACTGTGGCAAGAAGCACTCGTGAAGAAGGTTTCAAGATGCACTTGTGAAAGTGTATCTTGAAATCATGTATGCAAGGTTTTAGTCAGCATTAGTAGCATCATTGTGCAGGAAGAGAGGCCAGCAAGTCTGCAAGGAGAAAAAGGGGAGTCTGAACAGATGCAATCAGGTTGGAATTTTGGTGTAGACACCCCTGATACACAAATTGCCTCACAGTTTGGTTAGAACATGAACTCCAGTGCCGTTTATCTGCAAGTTGGGTGGGGGTGTCTATCTGCCTTATTTTTTATTAAGATGTTGTTATTGTTGCTAGAATGGCATGGTTGAAGGAGCTGAAATACTTTGAGTAACTCAGGGCAGGATGACCCTTCAGGTAACTTCTTCATTTTCATTCACAATCTCAGTTTAGAGGTGAGAACACCTAGAGTTTCTTACCCACAAAGACTTCTCAAACTGGGGCTGGGATCCTCGACTTCTTAAATTTAACACATGCTATTAGATGGAGTCTTCAAACTGCCCTGTAATTCTATGTTTTCCCCAAAAAAGTTAAAGCTAAGGCTGTTTCTCTGTTGTTCCTGAAGTGCTATTACTTGCTCTCTGTTTTTATAGGTTTGTGGTCTTTTTATACCCTCCTGATGGGTTTATGTTGCTTTAGTCTTTGTTGCTCAAGTTCAAGGCTTTACCGAACTATTTGGTTATTCTTGTACATACAGTCATCATCTCAGCTACTAGCTGAGCTACATACACAAACATGTACATATGTGTGCAGATGCACATGTGCACATACAGTCTAGAATAAGGTATATATGCCTGTTGACCCTCACATCTCATTGATTGCCTATTCCTGGCTGCAGTTCACCCCAGTTCAGCCAGTGGATTATGCCCTGGTGGGAGATTCAAAGCAGCCTTATCAGCTACTGTCCTCCAACGAGCTCTCTAGCAGGACTTCCAGATTGGCTGTACCTTCAGTAACATGGTTTAACTCCAGAAGGACAATCATAAGACCCTGGGTTTCTTTTCTGTTCCAGAAAATGCCATTCACCATGGCCCCTTTTCTTTCTGTATTCAGCTCCATCTGTTTAAAATGAGGGGTTTGGTTTAGGGTCTTCTACAAGTGCGTATCTCTGCTCCAACATAGGCAGGGTCTTTGCTTGGCTTCCCAAGCAAACTTCAGAATAGGGATGGCTTTCTTTAGGTGCACGTTCTACCTGCTTAGTACATGTGTCTGAAGGAGCCCACCTCAAAAAGTGCCACTCCAGGCCATGACTCCCCAAACTTACAGGCATATGCTTTATTGCAAATCTGGGTGTACCACAATGTGCAGTGGATATGGCCACATGGCAAACCCTATATTGGTTGTAGCAAGCCCCATTTCTGAACATCCTGCTAGGATATTATGCCTTCCAGGCTATCTGCTTACAAATTATAGTAGCTTGATATCATGCCAAGGCTATTCAGCAGGCAGCTAAAAGATCTGTGCTCTGGTCCGTATGAAGACCAGGTGACTCTCAAGGGAACCTCTTTTCCAGGCTTTGTGTATTACCTGGAAGGCAGCTGATATCTGTAGTCTCCAGCCTTCTTAAAAGGCCTCCTCATCCTTTATTTCATGAATTTAAGTCCTTCCCATGAGCTTTTTCCAGGCTGAGTGATTCCTAACACCTCACACATATCAGCCAGTTCCAATGGCCTCTGCTCTCTTTTAGTGGGCCAGCTCCCACATCTCCCCTGGCATCAGCTGTATACTAAAGACACTAAAAAGATACTAAAGACATAGCAACGTGTGAATGCTCAAGCAATGATACTGTATACTTCCCTCACTCTGAACTTCTTTCCAGGGTCTCTTATAAGCTAGGTTGAATCTGATTTAATATAATTGGATGTGTCATTTCCTCATACATGCTTGTCCTAGGGAAACAGCAGCTGACGCACATTCAAAGGGCTGTGGAGATCACTCCAAACCAGTGGGAGTTAGGCACTCGGCATCTCCACCGATCTGCACCACAAAGAGTGTAACACAGAGTTAACAGCAGGCAATCCCTATCGCATCATCCTGGAGATGATGTGTTCTGTTGCCAAAAAGGTTCACTCACCTCACAGCCATCGAGGAAATACATTAAATGCTAGTGCATGACAGGACTCAGGGCCTCCGAAGTGCTGGGGAGCCTATACTGGGGACTTAGCAGCCGGACCGTGCATCCCCAGTGCGGGCGGGCAGACTCCGTTCTGCTGCCCCCCTCTGCTGTTCAGCGCAGAAAACAGCACACTCCTCTCCCAAGTCCCAGGCATTTCCTGTTTAGTTGATTTGCCTCTTTCTTTGACCAGGTCTGGGAGGAGGGGGCAGCAGAGGAAGGGAGCCTAGCTGCAGTCCGATGTGTTCGTTGTGCTTGCAGCTGGCTGCAAATGAGAAAGGAAATAATGCCCATTTCCTACGCGCGGTAATTCTCCTTTTTGACCTCTTTATAGATAAGGGAGAAAAAAAGATAATTTGCTGTAAAAGCAAAATAAATGGCGCACAAAACCCGAATTGTGGCAGGAGAGATGCTAGCTACATGTGCAGCATGTGGAGATGGGGTGAGGCAGAGACCCTTTAGAGGTTTAGAGTCAAGGTCGAATGAAGGCTGTGGTTCAGTTCTGATTTTAAAACATTAACTCATTATCACATCTTGCTTTTTCAGGATGTCAGTTCCTTTTAAATGAGAATCTCAGATTAGGGCTTTTGTGGGTTTAGGTTGGGCTGCAAATAGTAAGAATTGAGATGCAACTCTTCTTCCCTCTCCTAAAAATCTCTTTCAAATGGTTTGGCTTTGAGATTTTGAATTCCAGTTTAATTCAAATATCAAGCAGAATAAAGGAAAAGGCACTGCAACATTAAATAATTATAAATGATAAAATGGCACCCTTGGAAGTTTTAAGCTTGCCAGTTTAAGCAACTGCTGCTTTATACAGAATTAAGCATCTAGATTGCATTGACTTGCATTTTTTTCTTCAAATTAAAACCTGCTGCCAAGTCATTCTTCATGTTTAAAAGGAAGAAAGAAACAAACAAAATATCCACCCCTTTTGCTCTGTGGTCCTGATATGAACAAACAAAACATACAGCTTGGAAAAAGGCAGGCTTTGCTTGCTATCTGCATCTTGTTCTCTCTTTTTGCTGGATCAGCCATGGGTTCCTGCATTTTTCTAAAGCCTGGCTAGCATTTGCAAGTTCTGCACAATGGGCCAGTATTTCTGCAGTTCCTGACTACCTCCGCTCCTCCTTTGTTTTGTCAGGAGTAATGCCAAGAAACTTGGAGGGGGCTCAGATGTAAGAAGTTGGTACATCCTCTGGGTTAAACCCCTTCAAGAGGGCTGTAAAAAATGTGATGGCATTTTCTCTGCCCATCCGTAAGTGTCTGAGGCAGTGAGGGCTGCGAAGGCCTGGGAAGTCTGACATTTGTGCATGAAAAGCAGCGGCATTCTCATCCTGAGCAAATAAACAGAGAACTGAAAGGCCTCCTTCTCCGGCTGCTGAGCCAATTGATGAAGGGCCGGCAGGCAGGATGTTAATTTTCTGTGTTCAAGTGTTGTGTCTTTTGTGGCTATCTGCTCCATTTACTATTTTATCCAGGATGGAGGTTAAAAACGGGCCCGAAGATTGCAGGAGGAGCTGTGGAAAGGCATGGATTTCCTTTTGGATCATCACACTCAGGGCCATTCTTTACAGAAAGAAAGCTGGTTTCAGCCTCCTCTAATCCCTGCATTAGGCTCCCATTCTCAACTAAAACGGCTGCACCATGACTTAATTTAACTCCTTCAGAAACAAAGAGAACTTGATCAAATTCAACAAGTATAACTCCATATAAGAGCATGCCCATGGGAGTTCAATGTGGTTAAATGAATCCTGTGCAATTTCACATCTTTGACAAATTTGGAAGGATTTTTCCATATATCCTGACATCCATAAACCTCAATTATGGCAGATATAGGGAGCATTTTGCTTCTTGAGGGACCAGGAGAACTCTCCGACACAAAAGTTTAATGTGAACAATCAATAAAGCAAAGAATTAATAACAATATGGCCACAGGCTGTAAGCAGTAGTGTCATGTATGTTATGCTCCCAGGTTTCAGCTATTCCATAATTCATTACTCAGAGCGAAGATCAGACTTAGATTTGTTCTTTGAAAGCACAGATCGCTGGAAGCTGTGTGAGCAGTGATTGTCAGTCCTCTATTAATTAACGTAGGCTGCATCTTGCCTTTGTGACAAGTTGCAGTCAGCATAATGTCAGAAACCATGCCTGCTGACTGCACATATTGAAGAGGGAGGGCACAGCCTCCCCTTCCTTCTCAAACCATAACGCTGCCTCTAAGTCAGTATAGCAGGGATTGCTTTTATTTGTTTTCAAGCTTCTGAGTTTCCTGTGTTCAAGCTTTTCTCAACTGCAGATCAAAAGAAAGAGATACCCAGTAAAAACTTTGTGATCCCATGATTTGCAGAGCAGGAGCTTTAAGTAAATCACCACATTTTCACGTGACAATTGTGATTCTGGGGCTGCCTGCGTTCCAAACAAGCCTGCTTCAAGTATTTCATTTAGATAGGTTATCACTCCTTATTATCTACCTAGCACTGACAGTAGCTGTAAAACCCCCAGAAATGGCGGCATTTCCATTTATTCCCGTGTTCAGCTTGTAGAACATACTCATGACATGAAAATGCCATAGAAATGCGAGATAATTATTATCATTATGTAACTCCTTAGCATCTGGGAGCAGAATTAGCAATTTGAGTGGTGCCTGTAAGAAAACCAGAATACATTTCAGTAAGCCTGTCATTTTTGATCTCTTAAGTAATCTTGAATAAAATTGCACTGGCTTAGTCAGTGGGGAAAAAAATAGTAAGTTCTTATGATCTTCCCTGTGATGATAATACACGTATTCCATCATTTAAATTAAATCTCTGAACAGCACCTGGAATTTTATGGAGAAATCCTGCACTGGGGGGTTGAATGCAGCACACTTGCATATGAAATGTCAGAATTGCAAGGACAAGGACAGCAGTGAAATTTAAAAGGTGACGGATAAGACAGATGGCTGAACATAAGTGGTCTGCATTGCCATGGAGAAAAGCCTGATGCCATCCTCAGCAATCAGTGCTCAAGCTTGCAAGAGTCTGGCTGCTATGGAAGCATCCGAGCCAACCCTGGGTGTTGCAATATGCCGGTTTTCCAAGAAACAGATTGATGTACAATGTGTACTATTTTTTATTTTCTTGAGGGAGGAGGGGAGAACTATCTATGGATTTGGGACTGTGATTTGGCTTTGGATTTTGTCTTATCAATGCATTTATTGACACCTCGGAAGATTTCTTTGAAATAGAGATGATATTGTGCATATTAGCATATCCTTCTTGGAAATTACTCTGTTTTTTTTCCCACAGGGAAAGCAGAAAACCACTATTTGTACAGAACATACTGATTTTTACTCACTGTTCTGTATTTAATCTGTGAGAAAGGTCCCGTGTTCCTCTCTTGAGACTGCTAACAGTGTTGGCCTCTGCTTTTCAAGCAGTTTCATCACCTTTTGCAGGCTTGCCTTTTCAAGGAAGCTGCACTCCTGAGTGGTCCATGCAACACCCAGTTAGAGCTGATGCCCTCACTGTGAAGAGGTTCGTGTGGGTTGGGCTCGAGGCTGTGTCTGATTATAACTGGGACTGGGAGGGAAGCAGTCTGGGAGCCCAGACGTCAGGGTTTGCAGTAATTGCTGAGCAATACAGGGAACCAGGATCGAAAGAAAGTGAGAATACTCCCTGAAAGGGAGTGTGAAAGCTTTCTGCCTCCCAGGGCTGAAATTCTGTGGAAATATAGAGCTACAAGAAAGAGTTTAAACAGTGACTCAGTCTGTCTGTAACTGCAAGCAATGGGTGCCAAAACAAAGATAGTCAAGCTAAACTAGCCTAATTTCTAATCATTGCTTTTTCTAAAGCATCTGATGATTGTGGAAGTCTCCATTTCATTCAAGAGAATGCAGCTTGATGTGAAACTGTATTACAGGCACTTGAGTGGTACCCGCAGCACATGAAATGTGAGCAGTATGTTTTTAAGTGTCAGACAAAAAGGATGGTGAAGGCACAGAAAAGTACACAATTGGCCCAGTGAGCCAAGGTTACGATTTTGAGGAGATGTTGAACTCTTGGTGAGGGATGAGGCTGAGTCCAGAATACAGCAAAACACTAAATAAAGGCTAAACTCTTGACGACATAATTAAAACATAGCCTGAGAGGAAAGTCCCCAGCTGCAGTGCAGCTCATGGAGAGCGGGCAGGTCTCTGAGACCTGACTCCTGGTAGCAGGCCCAAGGCAGAACGTGGTGTGAATCTCCAACAGACAGCATATAACAAATGTGAGCTGCACAGACTGTGCAAACTTCCACCCCCAGCCAATGCCATGTGTCTGGGGACCTGCTGTGGGTTGTACTCACTTAGAAGAGATAGCAACCCCAAAGGGGTGACAGCAATGCTGTGGGTGACAAAGGGGACTCAGTATAGCAGTGTGCAGAGCAGATGGGATGTAGATTCATTTTCAGTTGGGTGGGAGCATGCAAGCTAGCGTGGTTTCAGAAGTAGGGATCTTACAGTACTGAATAAGCAGCCGTAAGTGGAAAAGGTATTATCATACAGTAATAGAAAAAGCCAAGCCCTTCTAAGAGTCTGATGTAGACAGTTCTGGTGACAGATAGTAGAAGGAAAGGCCATATGCTGGAGAGATGGGGGTGGAAATGACATAAACAGCAGCTCAGCAGTATTCCCTTATGTTGCTGGGGTCTGAACTGTTATAGCTGAGGTCACCCCAGTCCAGTTTCTGGACTGCAGGATGTTGAATCTCTCCCTGGCCCTGAATCTTGCCTCTTCCCTCAGGAGCAGATCCTGCAAGAGGAATATGCTGGGTTGGGAGATGTTTCTCTTCCCTTGTTTTGACAGAGGAGAGAAGACTTTGCCTAAGAGCAGCCCCCAGTCTTGGCTCCAGAGCCGGTCTTTAGGAGAACTTCATTGCAAAGAAAGATGAGAAGTGTCCTCTTTTCAGCCTCCTCTCTCCTAGAGTAGGACCCCAGAGAAATCCAGTGCAGGGTCCAGGAGAAAGACAAAAGGGACTGGAGGAGGTGACATCTCCTTTGCAGGAGAGAGGAATGCTGGCACAGAGAGCCCTTCGGGGCCCAGATCTGTCTAGCAACTGCGATTCTCCCATTGGGACTTCTCAAAAACATGCAGCTTCAACAGAGAAATTAATGCTCCTGATGGGAATATGGAGAAGAGTGCTGAGAGAAATATTAATTACAAATGGGGTGTAACCATGCAATTGTAAAATTCAGTGTCATTTAATTTCTGTGTAAACAGAGCATGGTTTTGCGCTCATGGGTAGCAGGGGATGGATTCAGGAAGCAGCATCAAATTCTTGGCACTGTTTCTGATTCACTCTGTGGCCTTCAGGAAATGACTTAATTGTGGGGTGTGCGAGGTGCTGAGCACATGCTGAGGAGCACTTCTTTCCTCTGAAGCTGTAGGGGTTTCTGGAGGAGAACAAAAGCTCAGTACCTCAGAGGATCAGGATGTGCTCATTGAGAAAATACAGTCTCCTTGTAGCTTGCATAGAATTGGAGTTCAAGAATCCAGGGTGCAGGTATCCTTATCATCTGCAAAGCAAAGAGGATGGTTTGCTGGGGATCTGTGAGGAAGCCAGATAAAAAGGGCTCTAATTCAATTAAAGGATGGACTGGCTTTGTGGAAAGAAAGGGGAACAGAGCCACTCAGGCATACAGGCTCACATCATGAAACAAATTACAGGCTGACACATAGGCTAATAATCTGCTCTTTGGTGCAATAGATAGGCATAACTCAAAACCTCTGTGGCTGGCAAAGGCAAACTGAGAGTAATGGGGGAAACTTGTTTCCACTGAAATCCGTCCCACAGTGGCTGACCAGGTCATGACCTGACATGGTCCTGTGAACCTCCATGCTGGTGCTCCCAGTCTGAGTGGCCCAGGGCAGTGCTCATTAGAGGAGGAGGGTGGAGTTGGCCACCCTGCAAAATGTGATAGCATTCCATAGTGCAAGGTCAAGGCCTGCTCCTGGGCAGATCATGGGACTTTCCCTTATATTTTCACTGCAATTGCCTGCCTTTTTTAATGGGTTTTGCACCCTGGGAAGCTTACTACCATATGCCTGCAGAGAAATCCCTGCTGGGCAGGATGGGTCCATGTTACACATGCTGGGAGTCTCTTCAGGCAGAGCTGGGCTGCAGATTCTTTAGATATAGACAGCAAATATGAAGGTCAAGAAAATACATATATTTAGCTGTGTGTGGGTCATGTTCAGAATTGCAGCCACATAAGTATTGCTACAATAAATACCTATAAATGCTGTATGAAAATGCAGTAAATTGATTTGTTCCGTGACATTTAGTGAGCAAGTATTATTTTTTATTAAAACCGCAGTTATATATTTAAGATGTGGTGCTAATTTCACTCATGGGCATATATCGGTGTACATATATATATATATAGGTGTACTTACACAGACACACATGTTGGTAGAAATTCTGTATGTTCATATTAAAGAGGCATAAGAAACTGCTTGCTGTTTGAAACTAGAATGTATATTCCAGCTGAACAGAAAGTCTTCCTTATCCGTATAAGCTCTGTTGCTCTGTGATATCTCTGCTCCTGTTTGTTGGGTCTCTGTGGCTTCTTTCTTTTTTTCCTGGCACTCTTATGTGCATTACCATTACCCTCTGGCTTATTTACTGTATTTCCCTATTTTTTGACATTGTCTATCCCATCTCCATAGTGTGCTGGTGATAACATCTTTTGTGAAAGTGACACCACCATATGCTGCATAAATTGTTTCATTTTACTGGTTGTTTAATCAAAGAGGTTTGAAAGCATTCATTTGCCTTTTTTTGCTATTAAGCTGTGATGTTGCAGGAGCTCCAGGAAGAGACGCCTCTTTTAACTGTGCTAGGAGCTGCTGTCATTGAAATAAACAGTTAGGCTGATGCAAATGAGAGCAAAATTTGGTCCCATCTGTTCTACATAATCTAATTCCTAAATTGGGAAAACCCAGTCACTAAGAAATGACACTCGGTATTTTATTTTTGTGGGAATTTGAATTTTCACTTCTAAAAAATACACAAGCTTATAACACAGACTAGCATGCTAAACATGTTGGTTTCATCTAGGGTGACACCGGAGGCTTTTCTTTCTTACCTTTTTAGATAAGAATGTATCTAAAGCATTAAAATGGTCATTAGTTTCAGTTATTGGAAACAAAGAGACTAAGTAGTCCTGAATACTGTGGGTTTTAGAGAGGATAATTTAGAGTGAGCAATAAAGAGACAACAGATGTAGTGCTTAAACATTCAAGAATATCACACTGTTTTAAAGAAAGGAAAAGCAATGTGACTAATGAGTAGACCCAAATCTACCTCCTACCCATACTGGCTGTCCCTTGCCAGTGCCTCATGGGCTTCTCGTTGAGGTCTGCTCTGTCCTGCTCTGCCAGAGCTCTCTCCTTTGTGGTGAACAGGCTTCACGTGTCCCTTGCATGTGGCTCACATTGCTCTTCACTTCTGGAGGTGGGTGCTAGAATGGCAGTGATATTACCTGAGTTTGCTAAAAGGCTATGGGACAGAAATGTCCACACATGTGAAATTCCTATAGGAACCAAGGGACATGCTAATGGATTGTTAAATAATCTGCTTTGCAGCAGTGGACGCACAAGTGCTGTTACAGACAGTGTTTCAAACACTGGCACCTGGGAATAAGGAACTCTCTTAAAAAACACAGTCCCCCTGTAGTTTAAAAAACCACACAGATGGCATTAAAAAGGCTCACTTTTTAAGGAGTGGTGGTATCCAGGTGTGTCGTCCTGTGGTGGTTCTTGCACACATGTAAAGCACTGGCCAGAATTTCCAGGCCTATACGTATGCATTGAATACGAGCAGCCTCAGTTTTCAGAAGATGCTCTGTATTGCCAACTCCCATGGCAGGGGGGGTGGAACTAGATGATCTTAAGGTCCTTTCCAACCCTAACTATTCTATGATTCTGTGATTCTATGATTCTAAACAGAGGTGCTACAGTTTTCTTCCACAGCAGCAGAATAAGCCCAGCTCTTGTGCACGTGAGGACATTCATTCAAGTTCCTCATACTGACCAAGGTGCCTGGTTACAGGAGACCAAACATGGATCTCTCTGGTCTTAGTGTTTACCAAGTGCCATGAACAAGGCAACAAGCACATCAGATTTAGGAATTTGGGGAGGGAATGAGAATTTAAAGAAGTTAGATTATCACCTATCACCAAGTATCCTCAGGCAGGGGAAGAACTTTATTAACTTTAAAAAGAGGCTTAGAAATTGGATGTCAAATTTTCTATGTAAGGGATAAATTTCTTATCCTTCTGAACTACAGGGCAAATTTAGGACCACTGCATTTGGATTCCAGATGATTCTACTATAATGAAAGGCTCAGTTTTGTAATATCAATATGTGATTGTTTACACTTCTTTTCGAAGAGAAGAGCCTCTCAGAAATGCTCATCTTACTGGAAATTATGCTTTATGAAGTGTCAAACCTGTAAGTGAAATTATTTATGAATAATTTATGCTTATAATACAAGAGTGTGTTAAACTTCAGAGATTCTAGAAGATATTTTCAGATAAAAGGTACATGGTGTATGTTACTGAATACATCATATCCCAGCACCTCTACAGTTTACCTTCAAAAATGTTATTGGAATATATTTACTTCAATGCCAAATCAAACTGGAAGGACTGGGTCATTTCCTTATATTATGTGATGATATCCACTGGTCCATTTAAATTACAATAATCGAATTTTGGATTTATTAGTTACGTTTCTTTGTGCTTAGGAACCCAATTGTTGGAAATGTACAAAATTTAGCAGCTTGTAAAATGTAAAAAGGGCCACGGGTTTCTATGGCATTGGGGTGTAAGTTCTGGTTTACTTTTAAACAGTCTTTAACAAATAATGCCCAGCTGGAGTAGGAAGATCATTCTGCCCTTGATCTTGGAAACACTTCCACACTCCTTCTCAATTTACCAGCATGGTCATTCAGCAGGACTGAATCAGACCTATATATCTTACAGAAAGAGCATGGAGGACATAATTAAGAAAAGGAAGGTTTTTGATTAGAGGGCTGACAGTTGTCATAAGAAACACTGCTTAAAAAAGAGATTGATGCTCTGTTGTGGAGAGATGAAAAGAGAGAAACTGAGGCTCTGGAAGTAGAGATGCGCAGAGTTTGGGCAGTGCCATGACCAAGGTGCAGTCAGTTGTTGACCTTGACTAAGCCAGAGTTCCTATGAGGGTTGAAATACTTCTTATTAAAGCAGCTATGAGGCCCATCATGCAGAGAAGATTCATTTGCAAGCACTCGGGATATATGCAGAATATACGCATTATTCTGTTCCTCCATCTTTGTACAGAAAGTAATCATTAAAAAGCTTTCTGATGTAATTAGTACTCTATCAGATTTTCCAGGAGCTCTCATTGCTCTTAAGCACCCAAGTAATTACTGTGCTGGGGATGTGCCATGCCCATGAGCTCACCTTGAAATCAATTATTAATAGTGGGACTGATGCTCATTTGAGGCAGTCTTTAGGAAACTGTGACTGATTGCTTTAAAAGCTACCAATAAAAGAAAACCCACACGCATTGGCTTGCCTTCTTGCAGTAGCCAGATTATCAGTTACAGAAAAGATGGGTTCCTGCCTATCCTGTGTGAAGAGGAAAGACATAGAAACTGCAGTCACTATGTAGAACCCAGGAGAATTTGCAGACATAAAGACTATAGAGATTACACAAAACCAGTTAATCTTACAGCTGGGTGTCTTCCACTGGCTAAGCCCCCTCTGTGTGCTGCATAATAATTGCAATCTTAATTTACCACCACCTCTTACCACCTGTACTACCTTAAAGGGCAGTTTCAGCTCCTCAGCCAGCCAATATGGAAACGCAGCCTTTCTTCTGGGAAGATCATTGCATCTAGGGAAGTGTTTGAGTAGTAGTATGTAAGATTTCCCAGACTCATTCGTACTAGGCAGTGCCACAAGTGGGGCAGACTGGTCACTAGTGCCAGAACCTAAAGGCCCAAATATTTGGATATTTCATGAGAGCAAATACAAAAATGTCTGGCCAAATGCAATGGGGCGAGCCTTTACATCTGTCAGCAATCCTCTGTGGTCTTCAGTGTGCTCAGAGGTGTCAGGTACTCAGATCCCTGGGCTGTCTCTGGACTATTTCTGCATTGGGCAACCAAGAAAAAACACTGCTTGTCACAGAGGGAAGGCAGAAACACTGTGTGGAAAAACTCAGATACCTTTAGATTCAAATGCATCTGGAGGCAGAAGGCTGACACAAAGCTGCATCAGTGTGACACAGATGCTTCCAGCTGATTTTCCAAAAGCATGGACCTGTTCCAGTGCTCAGCTTAACAGCTTGCTTCTTAACTGAATCTGTCGAAACTGAAGACACTTTGCTTTCTGGTTCATAAATGCGTGATGCCTACTTTATCAAGCAAAATATTAGCCACAAATTAATGGACCTGATTTACCTCATTTGGGAATCAGACACACTTGAGGACATATGATGGTTTACATACGCATCCCTTAAGGCCTATTAAAATTGATTTCACAGTTTAAGTACTGAATAGATCTGAGCCAACGATTAGGGCAGGGTAACAGGTTCAAACTTAAGCAGGGGAAGTTTAGATTGGCTATGAGGAAGAAATTGTTTACTGTAAGGGTGATGAGGCACTGGAATGGGTTGCCCCGGGAAAAGGTGAATGCTCCATCGCTGGCAGTGTTCAAGGCTGGGTGGGACATAGCCTTGGGTGGCATGGTTTAGTGTGAGGTGTTCCTGCCCATGGCAGGGGGTTGGAACTAGATGATCTTAAGGTCCTTTCCAACCCTAACTATTCTATGATTCTATGACTCCATTAAATTAATAAAAAAAACAGCCTTTGGCAAGTGGATCACCAAGTAAGAAGCAGTAAGTGGATATCTACCATTAAACATGATTGTAAGTATGCTGTTTGCACATTGGCAGAGAAGCAGAGGTAACTTCTGGGAAACCCTCTACAGTCCAGAAGTGAGTGTGAAAAACAGCAGGCCAAAACTGTGGACAAAACCATACAGGCTACCTGCCAACAAAGTCTGCCGATCAGCCAGCAAAGCAAAACTGGACATATCCAGGCCATCAGGGAGAACAGAGAAGCTGATGCCAATTTTCCTCACTATTTATCAACACTATTATAGCACTGTAGCAAGAAAAAATCCAGTTGAATGAGTGACAGGGTTTTTTTACATCTTTCTTCCCTGGAAATATATGCCAAGGAAGTGTCAACTGAGACATCTGGGAACATCTGAAGGGAAAACTGCAGAAAGTTTAACCACAGTCCAGGAAAGCTAGAAAAATCTTGCTTTGAGTGATATCAAAACTCCAGCAAATGAAGATGTACATGAGGCAACTGGCTCCAGATAGCTAGACCTTTCATTTCAGGCTTGAGTGACCAAAATAACCACAAAACCAAATCAAAACAAAAACAACTCTGAGAGGAAGAGAGGGATGCATTTTCAGGAAATGCTGTTTCCTTGGCATCAAAAATGAATTTGGAGGGGCTGGGAGATCCTACACAGCCAGACAACAGCCGGCACTGTTGGTAAGAGTGAAAACAGCCTTCTGTGACCTGACATGTGTTTTATTTCTGGTGATGGGATGAAAGCACTTGTGATGCACTATGACAGTTCCGTCAGTCCTCGGAATGCACTTGACATTCCCACAGAGAACATCATGCTTATAGCTTGCGGGGGGGCAGGAGGGAGGGTCTGTCCCCTCTTCTCTGCTATCCCTGGAGCGCAGCTGCAGCAGCATTGCATCCTTCGGGGGTCCCCAGTGGGTGCCAGCAGCCTAGGGTGGCACAAGGTAGCCAGTTCTGCTGCTGCTCTTCCTCAGTCGCACCCAGAGTGGGAAGGGATTGGATACAGCCTTCCATGTATTAGAAACTGGGTGCACTTGAGACCTTTCTGCAGCTTGTTCTCATCTTGGTGAGAAAGCCTTGTGGCCTTTACATGTGGTCATTCCACAGTCCCACGAAAGCCAAAGATACATTCACAAGAGTCAGACCTGCCCAGCACTGGCTCCAGCAGAGAGTATGGGAAACAGCGCAAGTGGTGGAAAGCGAGCAAAAAGCTTACGCTCTTTTGTATTGTGGTAAACACTTACCCAGCACTGTTCAAACCCCAGATACACACTGTTTTTTGCTAGATAGATGGGGTCAGATCCTCGGCTCCTATCAGCCGGCCCTGCTTCGCCAACCGCAGTGCAGCTGACGCAGCTGGGCTAATTTGCTCTCAGCGAGGATTTGACCTGCTGTTTTCTTCTTGACAGCATCCCTTAAAAGATACAAGATGTTCTGCAGGTCCCTGCTAATCTGCTTGCGGAGGAGCATTCATTGTTCAGCCTGCCACCCTCATCACCCTCTCTTGCCAGAAAAGAAGCCCAAGCTGGATGCTGGTGACAGCCCTCTTCAGGTGTGGGTCTTGCTGTGACTGTAAGAAGCCTCATGCTGCAGAAAGCCCCCAGGAAGACAGAAAGCTGCCGTGGCTATGAATCACCCTAGAAACAAATGATTCGCTATGGGTAAAATCACAAAATGGCACAGTACTGCAAAGTGTGACTAAGGCTATTAGAGCAATGGAAAGTCTTCCAGTCTACACCCCCATCCCCTGCCTTCACCCCATGCCTTCTTAAGAGTATGTTAATTATTGCTCTGGGTGAGAATACGCCACGTCTGGAACAAGTCCCTCTAACCAAGCAGGTTTATTGCCCTTTCCATGAGAAACAACACTGGATTGTCTAGAAAAGATGGTTGAAAACATCTGTCAACGCATCATTTTAATGTTCAAACTGCTGTGATTCAGCAGTGCCTGATGGACTTGAGGGTAACTGATTATTTAATTAAAGGTGTTTCCCTGTTGGGTTTGCTGCAGGAGGGATCGGTACAATGAAGACAGGCAGTCCAGAGGAGCTCTTAGGCTCTCCTATCTATGTGTTAGGACAGGAGAACTCTGCTGCTCTAACAATCTTTGGTCCATCAACTGTGAAAAGTGATTTCTTGGCTCTCTGTCAAAACAACCCAGCAAAATATTGATACATGCTCTGTCCCTGCCATCATCCATGAGTGGTATGGGCACACATGGCCTGGAAGTTAGCATAGTAACTTAAAGCAAACCATTTAGGACTGACTGACAGGCAGTGTTGCTGATGGAAATCTCACCTTGTGATGATCCAGCAGTGCTTGGTAGCATTCCCAGATCCTTCTGTGTCCCTTCATATTTTAAGAGGGAAAAAAATTCTCTCCAGAAAATTGAACCAGATAGTTAGGAACGTGACTGGAGTTTCGCTCTCTTCTGAACTGTGTGTTTCTGGGTGCTGCCATGGGTTTCTTAAACTCTAGTTGATATTGGATCATCTTGCCCTTTGGTGTCTAAAAGATGAAAAAGTCTGACATAGGCAAATGAGTCTAGAACTGGATTGCTTCTGCTCACTCTGGCTTTTCTGTTCCTATTTTATAGCCCTGCACTTTCAAGGGCACCTTTCAATGAATCATTTCATTTGTTTTAAAGCCTGAATTGTCCTAATGGTCTGAGCGTTTATATTGAGAAGCCAAGATGATCACTTCAGGGGGAAAGGTAATGCGTCATGTTACCGTGCATGAAGAACTGAGGATGGACAGTTTTTCTTACAAAGGCTAAACACCTTTTTATATAAATAACCTTGAAGCAAGAGCATTACCAAAGCAAGACCTTCACCAGTAACTCCTTAAATGCCTATTAGCAGACCATATATATGATATGAACTATAACAACATTACTGCAGTTCTGCTTAGCTGTACCAAAAGAAAATTCAGGCCAGGACTAACAATTATACTAATGCACTGTGTTGGTTAATTGAAGGAGTTTATGACACAAGATAAATGTCAGAGTTCAAAGCCAAGTGTGTGCATGTGTGAGAGAGAGAGACTATATGCAGGTAGGGATGTCATCACCTAGAGCACTAAATATAAGTCTCTGTGATTTTGCATCTGGGAAAATATCCAGAAATCCTTTCTAAGCAATAAATTATATGCTTGTGGAACAGCAATGATATACAAGCAAAGCAGCACCTGTAATGAGCCTGCAACAGTCACTGAGACCTGGGAACATTAATGCCAATTAATCTGGGAGGGAAGAGTTAGAATGTGCCAATGAAAGTCTCATACCCACCTTGTCTTCCACCTGAATAAGAGTACAGGCTGTTAATGAGAACACTGTTTTTTTTTTCCTTACCAGCCTTCTGGAAAGTATTTGCTTGTCACAAGTAGTTCACAGGGTCATGGTACAATAATTTTCACTAGTCATTAGTGCTTCCATCAGTTCAGTGACAACAGCCATACTGTGAACTTGAAAGTGCATTAAAAAAACTAATGATGAAAGCATGTCCTGATCAATGTTGACTCATCAGTTGCTTAATATATGCAAAAAATATTATCATCCTTAATTGTCTCTGTGATACTGCACTCTGAGCGGAATATCCCCCAAAGGAAATCCTTGGGAGAAAATGCTACTCTCAGGTTTTACGAGACTAAAGTGGCTTGGACTGAATTGATGAAACTCACATTCCACAGAGTAACTTTACCCATTTAGCATTTTTCCTTGTTGGCAGTTTGCTCTCTCTTTTTATAGATCAGGAAAATGTTTTCCTTGGGTTTGGTTTATCCTGCATTTTGGCCTATATTAATATTTAAATTTACTTGGAACAAACAACTTCCCTTTGATGACAACAGGGAAGTTTTGCCAAAACTGAAGTGAGGTAAGGACAATTGGGATTTATTCTTCCATCTTCTGCCTGATATGTATTAGCTTTCTCATTATAGGTCCTAGAGAGAAACATACTGCACAGATTGGTGTCAAATGCCAAAAGAGACAACGGCATTGCACTACTTGGTGAAGAAGTCTCTAGTCCAAGGATTTGATGTAGCAAAGCACTTCAATAAGCACCTGACTTTCAGCAACAGGAGTCGTCGCCAGGTCCTTTAGTGCTCTGTGCCTGTGTTGCACTTACAGCTCTCAGAGTACCTGAAGATGGGAAGGGCATGCAACCTTGCTCATGGTCAACATGGTCAACAAGGTATGTCATCATGGCAGACACTGCCTGGCAAACCCCCCTCTTGTAGGTCACATAGAAGACGCTCTCTGCACAGCCCCTTCACGTGAGGGCTCTGTGCTCTCAGTGCATGCAGGGCTCAGTTGACAATGCTCTGGCACATGAACTTCATGCCTTGGATTGATTGGACAAGAGCAGGGATGGATACAGGCTTTTCAGCTAACCTGATAGATGTGTGTCTGTGGGATCAATCTGCTGGTTAGTTCCTCTACACACTTCTTACAAGTTATAGGCATGGCACAAGGAATATGTCTGGTAGTAAAGCCCTGTTGATATTGAGGAGAGGCCAGTCTTTGCAACAGCTCCTCACTGAAAGGCTTCTCCAACAGTGAGACAGCTCAGGCAGTCCAGAGAGCAGCAAGAGCCCCAGTCTGGCACTAAGTCCTGGCACCTCCATGGAGTCTGGGGTTCAGGCAGACAGGAGGTCTGCTTGACAGGTTTCATGGGAAAGGACAGCAGAGGCTGTAATCTCAAAACAAGGAAATGAATCTATACCAGCCTCTACTAGGGTCTGTGCATAAACCTTTTCATAGCACATCTTGTTTTCCCTCCTAGGCTAGATGAGTCCATTAGACTATTAGTGAATTAGATTATTAGTGAATACATATAGCAATGCATGGCACCTTGCAGAACATAGCCAAGAGCTGCATTTTGGGCTAATATGTGTCAATCTCCTAGTACAGGAATTACATTCACTATCTGGAGTCTAATGTCAATTACAGTCACTGTCTTTCAATATGTTGAAACTACAAAAAGGGTCAACGTATGAAATATTCATGCTGACATTTCCTTATAGCACATCCTTTCCTGGTTCAGCCATTTCCTTAGCAATACTCTGTATTGTACTGTGCTCCCCCGCTGCCTCTCCTCCCCTAAGCCCTGTCAATTCACCTGGCCTTGAGGCTCCTTTTGTCTCTTTCCAGGAGACACTGCATGATGTTTCTTATACTGCTGCTCTGCCTGGATTGTTCTCAGCCTGCACAGCCTGTAACCTCTCTGGGTGTCTAAACCTGTGTGATTCAGTCACTCTCTGCCGCCAAGCACTATCCCAATCCTCATTCTTGATATGTTTTCATACATCATTGCATCACTTTACCCAAAACTTCTATCAGTAAGCAGCTTATAGAATGCGTTGTACACCAAAGTGAGGTGAAAAACAAAGATCCTTACAGTTTACAGTAAGTGCAATTATCACAAAGCTTACTTGCGATCACTCTGCAACCTTTCATTGGCTCTGTCAGAACTAATAGTGTATTTTTAACGTGCATTTACTTACACGTAAGAGCAAAAGGTTAATTTCACATGCAAATGTTTTCATTTAGAGATATCTAAAGCTTTTTTTTGTATGAGCATTTTCTTTCAACAAAGTTACATGGGAAATTTACGTAAATCTTTCTCTTAAAAGTCTTTCCCTTTTAATAAATCGGCATTTTCCAACAAATCTAACACAGCACAATACAACAAAAATAATTGACAAAGGTTCTTCCATTCTGATTGTGCTTAACGGTGATTAACAATCTTGTGCTGCAGGGTTTTTATTTCTTCCTTTGCCTGCTAAACATCATGTGTGCTCCTGCACGCTGAATGAGATGTGACTGCCAGTTTATATGGTGGTTCCTCATTTTAAAGTAGTTCATTTCCTGATGTAACCTTAGGTATCTTATAATATCATCCATCACTGCAGTATTTTGGGCACTTCCTTTAAAATCACAATATAAAGAGTATTTTCTGAGTGTCTGGCACTTCTCCCTTTTTGAAGCTGAAAATCTGCGGAAGAGGGTGGCGGAGATGTTACTAGTGTTGGTGGTTGCCTGCACCACACATTTCCTCCTCTCTCCTGCTGGATCTGTCGTAGAAGGAAACTTCAACTGCAGAATTACCCCAAATTCTCTGAATATATAGCTGTCATCTTTCAAACTGTATTCACTCAAGCCCAGGATTTGGAGGGGTTGTAAATGAGGGCTTGTTTATCTGGGGAGGGTGATGGAATCCCACCTGGCTTTAAGTTGCTCCTCTCTTTGATGGTTGTTTTGGCTAGCTTTTACCTGAGTGTTTGCGGGGTGATACTGTGACAGCTGAAGGGCTGATCTGATGTGTTTAAAGAGGCAGTACTCAGGCAGCCAGCCTAACCATAAAGATCTGAGCTACATGCCATAGGCGAGAGGACAGATTCCATGTTAATCACCAAAAGTGCAGATGTGATGATTGGGGTCAGTGGAAAAGTGGATGCACCCCACAGTGCCAGGAAGCCCAGCTTCCAGCCTCCGCTCAGCTATTAAACTGATGGATGCTTGTGAGCAAGAACCCTGCCACAGTGCACCTTTTCTCCCTCACATCCTCCCTTTATACTCCAAGACATAGGGGATCATCCCCTCTTTGGGGAAGGTGTTTTTACGTTCTGTATTGCTAGGAAGGTGGTGCCCTGGTTGTGTGGAGTCTTTGGGGTGCTGCTGAAATCAAAACGATTAAAACCAACAGCCTTGAGCACACCAAAGTGATAAAACAAGTTTGTTCAGCACAAGTTGGCTCACAGAGGGATCAGGGATTGTTTGCATTACCCGCAGGTAGAGCACCAAGTGCTTGCATCCTCTGTGCAGAAAAACAAACTGATCCAAATTCCTTAAAATTCCTTTCACTCAAGCAACCCCAGCTGACAGCAGAGCCATGCACCAGCACTGCAAGAAGCAGCATCATCAGTCCCTTCTCCAGCTTGTGGGGCAGCCCTAACCCTGTTGTTTGCTCCATTTTCAGCACCATGGGTCTCTTGGCATGATGCTGATGTGCACCGGTGAGGCAGAGGGGGCTGACCAGGCGCTCTGGCCAGTAGACAGTGTTGCTCTCTCCTCTGCTAGGAGCTGTACCCCAGCTCAGGCACATGTCACCGCTGTGATCTAGACTCTGGTAATGCCAGTTTCCAATGCCAGTTTCCTCCTGAACTGTTCCCCTTCAGAAAAACTTGAACACGAACTTGGGACCTGAACACATCCTTGTCCAGCTTACTTCTTTTAGCTAGCTCCAGCAACACCCTATGGTCACCTGTGTTTGCTCCTGCACACATCTGTGCAACAGCAAAGCCAAGTCACAGGTGTACATCAGGTATTTCCTATACAAAACATACACTGGAGGACACAGCCCTATCGCGAACATAGCAAGGGGAAGGCAAACAGCCTGTGTGAGTCATTCTTTAACAGGAAATAGATTTGCTCTCTCCTCCTTACTCATTGAAGTAAAAAGGGAAAGCTGCAGCCTGTGATGCCAGCTAGCCCTGTGGCAGAGGGTCTGAGCTGGTGGCACTTCAGTGGCTTTAGAGGCAGTTGAGAGGCTCTTCTCATTGGTGCTGAGGCTCTCTCCTCCCCAGGAGCAAAGTGAGTTAATTAAGCCAGTGAAGCTGTGTGAGCCGGGCTGTCAGGCTCTTACAAGCTGCCTCGTCTGATCCTTTCAACAAAGGAATTGCCTCAGCACTGTCAGGCTTCAGTCAGTTAATGATGAACAAAGTGCTCCTTGGCACTCAGAACGTGCTCAGCTCTAGAGCTTTGCTTGTTCAGTAAACAGGTTTCCAGTATTTCTGTCTGAATTTGTCCCAGGAACATAAACAAGTGAGGGGCAATGGCAAAGGCTGCACATTCCCTGGCAGTTTCTGGGGTTAATTTCTGCATTAGCATAGGTTTTATTTAGTGGCAACTCTCAACATTTTCAGATCTCAAGATCAGAAAAGAAAACTGAAAACCAGAGAAATCACTTCTAGCAAATGATCCTAAATGACAGCTTACCATCACCCAAATGAACAGGTTTTGCTTTCAAAATCTTCTCTTGTCCTTTCTGTTTTGTCGCTGTTGATGTGTAATCAACAGTTTGATCATTCAAGCTTTTAACTTGGAGACACCTTTGAATCTTCATTTTTTGCTTTCTCAGTGCCTCCAAGAACTTCCTGGAAGTATTTAATGCTTGTAAATATGGTCTCATAACATAGAAAATTAGCATACTATAAGGTGATCAGGCAGAGATCCAGCTGGATGGCTTGTCTCTGTTGGCAATAATGCAAGCCAAGCAAAGAATATAATAGGGCAACCTATGTTTTCCCAAAATGCTCACATAGGTGCCAGCAATGTGCTGTGACTTCTTGACCCATAGAGAGTGCCTTTGCAAAGACTAGCTCTTTCTGGCTATTCTCCTGCAATTATTCAATTCCTTGTAAACTTAGTGAACAAATATTAGTGTCCTATTGACTTACAACAGAGAATTTAGTCTTGTATGTGGCACCCATCTATGAATGTGACTCTTTTATCAGTTTTATCTTTGAAGAGGACTCTTTCTTTGCCAGTTTATTAACATTGGTAGCAGGACCAGAAGGCACTGCACTAGAGACCTGAATGCTTGAAAGGCAGTCACCTGAATCTGGTGCCACCCCAGGCAGAGTGTAACCAGAAGTAAGGTAAAAAGTACCTGAATATGGGACTCTGGGTTCAGGTAGGCAGTAGTGCATGAACAACTGCTAGCAACCATGTGTCCAAAGTTGTAAGACAATAGTTGAAAGCCAGTCAAGAAGGAGAACTTGGGAGCCATTTGTGTTGATTTATAATAAAGATTGAGGTTTTGGTACACAAGAGTGGGAAAAGCAGATGGGCACAGTGAAAATAGAGGGACTCACTAGACTGTCCGGGTGAGAGAACTGACGAGCTGCATAATAGGGATCCTGCATAAAATGAACTTGTGATGCTGGAGCTGGCTTTGCTTTGTTGAAACTGTTGAACTGTTGATTTACTGAAACATTGAAGAAGCAGAGGCCACCATACTTGAAAAATACCCTGCTGCTTGCAGGGAAGAGCTCCAGACAGTGGTATTGCAGTTGGCCTTCCCCGAAGAAAAATGCATGGAGAGTTAAGTGACGTCACAGAAACGGCAGGAAGAAATGCTGCAGGCAAGCTATGGTGGTAAATGTCTGGCCTACAGATAGAGTACCAGTGACCATTGCAGGGATTTCCAGGGGGAGAAGATACCAAGGAATAAAATGGCAGCAAAATAAAGTGGCCTAAAAGCACTCAGTGATCTGTTTGAACAAACTGCCTTGCAGCAAGGAGTTGGTTAAGAAAGATCTTGGTTACAGGCAGCACCTAGTATCCTGGATATCTATTTATGTTGCGACTACTCTGGTTGGAGGAGGCAGTCCCAAAGGTATTTGGAGGGAGTGTGAGGACAGGCTGGATGGAAAACCGGCAGTACTGGCTGAAATGCTGTGAAACTGATAAATGACTAATGTTAGATAAAGGCCTTGGGATGAGAAGGTACTTGCACCGCATAGATCAAGATTGACTGAGTTGGAAGAAAGGGGACAGGGCAGTCAAGCCCTGGGCCCAGAGACCTCTGTGATATGAAAGCACTCAAACTTCAGAATCTGAGACATGGTGCGACAATAATGAGCACCAACTCTGGGAAAGGAGGGACAGAGTTCACTAGGAGATGCCTCCTTGGAAGCTCAATAGAAGATCCTCAGGTGAGGATAAAGGCAGAAGCAAATGTGCAGGTGGGAGGAATCAGAGTAAGTGCCTTGCTGTGCTTGCTATCACCCAGTTCCCTCTGCAGAAGGAAGGGGCAATCCTTGAAGAACATGCCTTTTCCCAGAAATAACCATTTATCTGTAATTAGAAAATGGGGAAACCCGAAGGAGCACAGACCAGATGGGAGGACAAGCATGGGGCCTCCAGGGACAACTGGGGGAGGAAGACCACTCCAGCCCAAGCAGAAGGTAGGCTCCAGCTTCTGGTAACTGCCCTGTATAAATGAGTTAAAGCTGCAATCAGAGGTTGGCAGGGAAGCACCTCCATATCAACATGTAAATAGTCATATGATCAAGCACATCTGAACCTAGCAAATTCCTGATACAAGAACTTCCTCTATGCCTTACAGAAATCAGTTTAGACAAGGGACAGAGTAATCAGGCTCAAACTGGCCTGCTTTAGGCGACAGATAAAATCAACACTTCTTGTTTGTTTGAGAAGCAGTTTTGCTAGTGGCTCTCCCAAAATGAGTTCATTATCCCACACCTTCATTGCTGTCGTAATCAGGTTCTGAAGCTGTTTGCTTTACCTCCATTTCAGTTTGTTAGGGTTAGTCTCTCAAATGTTTCATGCATAAGTTCAAAGACTCGGTGATGCTAGCAACACATAGTTCGCATCAAGTATAGTCTTGCTTGTTTTATTGCAACTGATAACAATCTCATTCCAAAGAGTGGAAACACTATTTCTGACTAATCAGGTCACAGGAGATAATGTGCATGCTTCATTCAGCATATGATTACAGTTAAGCATTACCCCATACAGAGAATATATTCAGCAAACTCATTCAATCCTTGTAATTGTGCCTGTAAAAGTGTGTAATGTCCTCATATAGTTGATGCATTGTCATGACCATGGTACTCTGAAGGAGAGAGATTCTATGCTTGCAAACAGCTAATTGCTGCAATATAGCTGATGCCGTAAGTGATAAATCCCTGAAACTACCTCACTGGGATTTGGTCTTCTGTATGTTGCACTGTAAAAATTAACCATATATAGAATCATAGAATGGTTTGGGTTAGGAGGGACCTTAAAACTCATGCAGTTCCAACCCCCTGCCATGGGCAGGGACACCTTCCACTGGACCAGGTTGTTCAAAGTCCCATCCAACCTGGTCTTTGGGGAAGGAGGCACACTGAATGTGTTATCCAAAAAAGGATTGCAGACAATACTGCATAACACTGCAATACTGTGTCAATGCTGTCCTGCCACTTGAATAATATATTTTCTGAATATAAACCCTGTTTTGCATGGTTTCCACATTTCTGGATGTGCACTGCAAGCACAAATCAGAAGGAGTGAGTTCTTCCAAAGTTCCTAGGTCATTTCCATTATGCTGTGATTCTGTGGTTGCTTTAGCTCCTTAATGACAAAAATTTCACAATTCTTTGAAGACTTTCTGCCAATCACACCGTTTGTTCTTGTAACTCCAAGAAAAGTATTGGTTAAGACTTTTTTTATACTCCAAAAGACAACTAGTTGTGCTCTGCCAGACATGCAAACTAATTGCATAGAAAAGTGCAAGCAGAAATAACTGACATACAAAGCAACAGTTTTATCTGTGTGGAGATGCATAGAACAATCTCTCACAATTTTAAAACTTGCCATTATACAGTTGACTGTTCAAAGCAGCTTGTATTGAGTATTTTGGTGTTGCTTGTCTACTGACTGGGCTTGTGAAAACTAATCCTAATTTTGATATGTTGAAAACTCTATTGACTGACTAAGAATGTAATTTATTGCTGATAAGACACCATGCAATTGGACATGTTAAAGAGTTTGTTGACAGGGATGGTCTTGTAATGCTTGGCAGGAATGTAATTTCTTACCTGGCTCTGGTAGTATAAGCTGCATGTTAACAATACACTGTCTTTTTTTGTTAAAGGGAAAGTTTCTTATAGGGAATAAACCCCTTTTCTTTATATGCTCCTTTTTCCTCACCTGACTTTCCCTTTTGCAGGTAGACACATACACAAAACCAAAATAGGAGAATTAAAAAAACCTGACAAATTGATTGCACAGTGACAGCCTTATCTCTGGTTGCAATCATGTGAAAATCTTCATGAGCAAACATGTGCCTCCAGCTGCACCTTGCATTTTGCATAATCACATGCTGGCGTTTTCATGAATTCGTGTCCTCGTGCTTGTTTTCCCCTCTTCATATTGCTTTCCTCAGCATTTCCATCCTGGGGAGGAAATACACGGCACTGGCCACTGGACTCCAGGGGCCCTTTCAGTCTAAAGGTTCAAGTTGACCTGCAGCAGCCCCAAGCACTGACTGTGCTGCCCCAGCCTGTCTTGTAGCTGCTTTCTCCATAGCATCTGTCAGGTATACACATGTGTTTGCATCTTTGCTGCCAAAATCCTTCCAAGCATGGATTATTCCCATTCCTTAATCATGGTTATTGTTTGCTGTCCAGGAATTATTCATGGATAGTGTGTTAGCCCTGAAGACTGCTGAATACACACCCAGGGTGAAACTCTATTAGGATACCTAGCAGTAAACTGCATCCAGAGAAGGATACTGTGAGGGTATTGTAAGAGGATAATTGTACTCTGCTTTGCCTCCCAGTAGAGGCCCTCTAGTTCTTTTATAATGCAGAGAAGTGGCATAAAGTAGAACAGATGGGCTTGGTAAAAAGCCAATGCTTAAATTGGTCAATGCTTAAAAATGCCAGTGGAGATATGGGAGAGAAGGCATTACCATCTTAGAGCTGTGCCTCTGACCTTCTTCAGAGATTACTACACAACAGAGCTTGTGAGGAAAAGATAGAGACACCTTCTCCAAGCAGGAACTGCCTGCAAGCCTTTTGTAACCATTCCCATTCAAGGAGACAGGAGCAGTGGGAATTTTTCAGGAATACCTGAGTGTACATCCCCTGCTGATGAATTTTATTGCTTCTGCTGTGCTAAGCATTAAAATTCTCCATCAAAATGGTCCATATTTTCCCACGAGATTCATAAGCCTTAAACTACACTTGAACATGAAGCAAAGACTAGATTGGTGAGATGCAGGCATTGAAGATTTTTTGCATGCTTCGGTTTTCATGAGGGTATGGAGACCCGTAAAGCCAACAGAACTTTGAATTGGTTTTCTCTACAAAGATGTGCATAGAAAACAGCAAAGTTAAATAAAATCCTACTTCATACTACACAAAGGAGAGTGGTAACACTATGGCTTTTAAATTAAAGAGCACTGGATTTTAATCAGTTGACTAAAATTTCTGTGTTGGAAAACAGACCAGAAAGACCTCTGGGGAGGTTAATAGTCTGACACAAGCTGGGAGAACAGGCAGCTTGGAAAGCTTTCTGTCTCTTAGCTTGCAGCCCCAGGCTACCGTGACTTTGAGTCCAGGGCATCCAGTTAAGCCACAGAAATAACCTAACCAGAACTAGAGAAGGGAACCAAGAAGCAAACGAGTTGGCAAAATTGCATTTGTGTGTCTTCTTCCATTATTATTCTTGTTTCCTGCTTCTTTCCTGTTCTCATTTTGTATGTGCCTCTTGCTGAGAGTTCTGCCTTGCTGTCCAAGGTTAAACCTTTTTAGAGCAAAGTTGTGAACCCATGAGAATAAATTATCTAAAAAAACAACCTTTGCTTAGTATTATATATACAGTTAGTATATATGCTGCAATGGCTGATCGGACTGAGCTGAGTCCTTGCTTTTCTTCAGCCCTGACACTGCACATAAATGCTGAATCTCTGGAAATCTCCTAAATCTCTGATACCAGCTTGGTAAGGCTGTACAGTCATGGTGCTTGAGAAAGGTTACACTGCGTAATGTTGACATGGTTCAGAAGTCATTGTCTGAAAGAAAAGGTCCTTTTGCTACCTGCTTTCCTCTTCTTCCAAGTGTTTTATCCTCTTTGTCAAGACTGAACACCAAAAATCTGAGTGTTGAGCCACTCCCCACGCCCAAAATAATTCTTTTACCATCTCCATTACTCCATTACTCTAAAAAACATTGCACATCCATTATTAAACAGAAATAATCCCATACGGTGCAAGAAGAAAGAGAGGCATTAAGTCAAAGGTCAGTACACAGTTCTTCCTTCCGCGACCTTTACTCCTGTATCGCCATTACAAGTTTCAATGGATTTGTAGCAGTGGTTGATGATATGAACTAAGCAGCTCTCCAGCCTGACTGGAGAGCAGCGTGTCCAAAGCACACAAGTCATGCTGTCATGCACACATGATGTCAAGTGGCCATCTGGGCTGCACTATCACCCTGACACCTCAGAAATAAGCCCAAATCCAGACTTTTTGCATCACATCCTGATGTCTGGCAAGTATGCCCTCGAAAGAGTGGAGCCTGGAAGTGTTTCAGGCATTCATAACCATCCTTTTGCTATATCAGGGCCTGTTGCCAGGATTTGTGCTATCTTCTGCTGGCATAGCCCAATATTTTAATCCAACCCTTGATATTAATTACGAACAGTATTTGGAGCATCTGTTTGCAAAAGCAGTCAGAATGTATTAGGATACCAAATAATGAGCACTTACAGCATGTTGTGAGACCATGCATTTTATCATTTAGAGCTTTCTTGGAACTAAATTCCTTGCAAATATACACAGGATGAATTAGAAAAAGAGTCTACATATTCTTTCTTCTTCTGCCCCCCAACACAGTAATGACTGTATAGAAACCACACTGCAGAATCACTCAAAGAAAATGTCATTTAGGCCATATGATAAACATAAAATTAGAGCCCTAGTTTAGCTGAAGAATTGGCTTAGGAAGTCAAAGCACTTAAGCTGAACAGAAAAGAGCAGAAGGAAAGATGCCAGGCTGGTAAGAAACATAAAGTGTAGCTTGAATTATCTTTCCTTATTCATTATCATGGCCTTGATTTCATGGTTGTTTGTTTTTTGTTTTTTTTTTCTGAAAAGTGGATGATTCTGCTTTAAGCTGTAAGAACATAATCATCGTATCCAGTGAATACAGTATGTTTTACACTATTAAAATCCTATTGAAATGAATTAGAGCTATTTCAAAGACATGACATTAACCTTACACACTACAGAATAATAGAAACAGCCTCTACTAGATTTTGTTTCTGATTATAGCTTTTGGTGAGCAGCAGAATTTGATGGACTTGTCGTTAACCCAAGAATCAGAAATGCTGGTTAGTAACAGAATAAACCCCGCTTGCTCCCTCAAACAGCTATTAGTGAATGCACTTTGACATCTAACTTTGATTGTTATGCTCATTCTTTGGGAAATTGTGATGGGGACCTTTTTCTTGTGTTACAGCACATAACAGAATTGAATAGCTGGTGAATAAGGTAAAAATATCTCAGAGATGAGCTGTAAAAACACTAAATGCTTCCAGACAAGTCTTTCAAGAGAAGTTAGTGATAATAAACATGAGATGCAGTAACATATTCATATATGTTACTATATATGCAGTAATATATTAACATATATTAATGTGAGAGGACAAACCATGATGGGACTTCATAGCACATTTTATCAGGTGTTCTTACATTCCGTGCTGCTTTCTCCCACAAGGCTAGCAGCACTTTCAACATGCTGAGGGAAAACCAATCTGCAGATACCAACCATTTACAGAGATGTGTGGATGAGGCACAGAATCAGAAAATGCAGAAAGACAGGATATAATCACTCCAGCCTCACAGGTAGGTAGGGGCAGGGAGGGGCAGATAGTAACCAAACACAGTTTATCCCCAGGGACAGAATGGAAGTGGTGGGACAGACCTCTTGGGAAGGACAATCCAGGAAGGTATCATCAGCAGTGGGTGTATGGGTATGAGACTGAGAAGTTTTGGGGAACATAGAGAAGGGGTCTTTCTACATCAGCATTTGAGCACTGTCAGTGCCTGTTCTTTACCAGGAGTGTACACAGCAACAGCAATGGACTGCCCAGATGGCTGTGCTGCATCTTCAGCTCCAATAAGAGCAGGCAGGAGGCTGATAAACCATGTTAATAGCTTTTGCTTCTGACAACAAATGTCAGGCTAGGATGTGGCATTTAAAGTGCTCTGTAAGAAGGAAGATGAGAGATCTTTATTTTCGATTACATGGAAATGCACACAGCAATTTTCTTATTTAAACTGGCATACTCAGGAAGGTGGAAGCACAGGAAACTACATTCCTGTAAGAGGGACAGAGACCTCTTCCTAGGACTAGATTTCATCTCAGGTTCTTGTCTTCCTGTAGCCTGAGGACCCCGGATTAGTCTGTGCACACACAGGCATTCCCTTTTGGATGCTGCTGGTTTATATTCATGCTTTCATGCTGGGGAGGCATTCCCTTGCACATAAGGCACTATTTTCCAAAATAACAGAGATAATCTGAGAATATAAATTCATGTTCCTATCTCCTCTGTCTGGCTCGAAAGCTGTGTTCACCATCAAGGTAAAACTGTTTTTATTAGAGCAAATTTTCAACTGTGTTTCTAAAGATTCATTACATTGCAAGCTTCATTACTTTGCAATGCTAGTATTAGATCTATTTGTTATTATTAAAGTTATTTGCTTACCATTTGCATTTTATTTACATGGGCTATTAAACTGTGTCAGTTATTTAACCTGTTTCTAATAGGTTTAATTTTATGATGTGACTAGCATAAAGGCATGTTATTTAGGATACACACTGAGAAATAATGGAGGAAAGTTCACTCATTACTTAAAGATTAATAAAAGAATATTTCTCTTAATTTTATCTTAAGAAAAATGATACACCTTTTTTTTCTTCTTTTTTTTTTTTTTGCATAAGCTTCTCAGTGACCTTTTAAGTACAGAAATTGAGCTACTGCTGAGCATCCAGCCTCTGACCTTCCTAAACTGAAATAAAACAGAGGCATTCTACTAACAGGGCTCTTGATAACTCACAAATTTATTGAGTTAGACCATGGCACACTCAGAAACAAATGATAATGAAATGATGGATGCAACGCTCCACTCCTCAGAGAACTAGCCACATTTGCTCACGTATCCCATGAATAAAATGGATTTGATGTGGGGACTAATGTTGCTGGTCAAATTAGTTATAGAAAGGCTTTCTAGCCTGATGAGTCTCAGAATCACAGTGAGGAAGGCTGGAAGGGAATCCAAGAACTCAAGAGTAACTTTTCATAGTTGTGAATTGCTGGTGGTGTTCAAGGCTGGGCTGGACAGAGCCTTGGGTGGCACGGTTTAGTGTGAGGTATCCCTACCCCTGACAGGGAGGTTGGAACTAGATGACTTTAAGGTCCTTTCCAACCCTAACTATTCTATGATTCTATGATTTTGCACAGCTTTATGATATTGTTGATGTTTATGCAATTTATGAGATATTTTAAGTGGAAATGGTACATGTTAATTAGTTTGATTGCATTTATTAGAATTAAATAGGGATAGGTAAACAATGAACACGATGGACTTCTCGGTTTGGTTGATTTTCTAGTGGGACCTACCACTCTCTGTCCAGTTTTTACTATTTATAGAAAGAATTTGTTGTTACTTTGATACTTGAATTCCTGGAATTTCTAACGCCTGTGATGTTTTGATTTCTATCCTCTTTTATCAGGGTAGGTAGTGCCACCATCTTCCGAAGGTATGCTGTAACATCAAACCCTATTCAAATTTATAATTCTTATGAAGTCAAGAAATATTCTCCTTCATTCATAAAACCTAAGATGAGAAAAAAAGTTATTCAAGGTAAATCAGCCTGTAATATACTTGCTTAAAAGAGGCTCCCTATGTGTATTTTACTGCATTGCATCTCTCTGTTCCGGGTAAGAGAAAATGGGCCAGTTTTTTTCAGTAAGTGTCAAAAATAAAATGCATTTGGGTTCTTATGTTAAAAGAATCTGAATCTTTGTAAAACTGCTGAAATAACCTTAAAGAATCTGGACCCTAGGGAGATATTCCAAATGCTGAGCTCCCTAATTTCATTAGAATCAAGAGAAGTTTGGTAGCAAAACACTTAAGCAATTTGGAAAGTCTTTTTAGCACCTGTCAGTAGCCAGGCAGATGTCCAACTATTCTTTGAGCAGTTAGACTACTTTGATTCTGTTCAGTGAGATGAAGGGGCAAAGCACCAAAGGACTTCTTCATTTCTAATGCCTTGAAGGAACATTTGGCCCAGTGCTGCCTTTTTCCCAGATCTCAGCAATATACTGTACCTTACTTGGCAGATTCCAGAGAATTACTGAGAAATGTATAACCCGGAAACATAAAAACATAAACAGTAATGCTGAATGCTGCAGCATGTATGAAAATAACTGATGCCAATTCTAAATGTATAATGCAAATTACCACAACTAGATTTGTAGACACGAAAATGACATCTGTGTCTTACTTTCAAGATGGCAAAATGGAACAATGAGAGGCAAAACCATCTCACAGCAGAAAACAAACTCAGTGTTGAAATCGGTCAGTAGTGCTTTCAACAGTCGCTTGCTTAATTATTTCTCGCTTTCCTTGTGCTGCTGCCAAGAACAAAGGTCATGTTTAATGACTGCTTAAATCATTTGCAGTATTTTTTTAGACTTGCCCTAGAGGTAGCTGATATAGATCCTTCTGTACTTGGTAGGAAAGTCTTGGATGGTTTACCCTGTTAAAGAAACAGTGTCTTTATTTATCCTTCTAAACTGATTTGAGTCCCTTCACATCCTCCAAAATACACACTTTTATTCCTATTCTGTTTTCCATCAGATGTTGTAGTGACAGCTCCAACAAAGCAACACTGTTTGTTTCAAGATTATAGAGCACTCAGGACACCCACACCAGCTTTGAAGTAAATTAGTGGAGCCACAAGCACTTTCCTTTGCCAAACATGAAAGAATATATGTCATCATAGCATCATTGTAATGACATACAACCTTAACCAAGAGTCAGAGACAGTAGCACAAATCTGAGAACCTTATTCTCCTTAGTCTTGTCCCTCAAGTAGAAAATGTCATGACTCCACCAGTTGGAAGTAGTGGCTCTAGAAAGTGAAATTAAATACAACCTCATTTTTTTTTTAATGACAGGACGCTCCTAGTTGTTTGCGTTCACTTCTCTTCTTGCTTCTCTAAGGGCCAGTAGTTGAGCAGTAACCAACAGGAAAGTACGTTACAACAAAACGCTTCATGATGAGGTGGAAATAGAAGAAGTAACAGAAGAAAATGCAATATTAACTTTGTAATTCTGAGGACAGTCTGAGACAGACTGCTGAGTGTCTGCCATCAGGCCCGGAACTGCAGCACGTTTGAAGAGTATGTGGCAATGGGGAGGGTTGGCAGTGGAAAGCCCTGGGCTCAAATAATGAACTTCATTCCATCTGAGGAACCTGGGTCCTGTTACAGAAGTGACCTCGTACTTTCTATAGGTTTTAAAACATCTCAACAGGACACAGGGTAAACGCAGGGTTGATGCCTACGCTAGTGTTACACTGACATCAAGTCAGTTTCCCTCCATTTTCTCCTCCCATTAATAAAGATGGTCCTGCCCTACAGAATAAAATGAGTCCCACGGTTTTTTACTACTTCTTTGAAAACTGGCCCTTGAAATCACAGACTAACTACTTCAATATGTCCTGTTTATTAAAATACAGGCTTTAATCTTAGTGTATGATGGTTATGTTTCAACACTGCTAAAATCTGCCCTTGTGTCCATTATCTCGTAGTCAAAAAAGCTGGAAACTAAACTTGCTTTTGTGTTTTAAATGCAAGCTTATATTTTGAAATCATTCTGAACGCAGGAGTACGTGCTAGTAACACATTAATCAGCATGAGAACTGGTAACACTGCATCTATACCTAGGCATGTGCTTTCAGACCTTGCAATAACAGAGGGAAGAGAGAACAGCTAAGCTGTGCATATGCTCCCTGTTTCCCTCAGTGTGACTATAAACCAGCAAATTGTTACACAAACTCACATATCAAGATATTCAATTGAAATTGAATTGAGCTTGTGACTAGCTATCAACAGATTGTCACTTGAATGTCATCCTTAAAGAGTTATTTACAATGAAATAACTTTAGCAGAAAATCAAATCACAGTGGGGAAGTTTGGCTTGTAGGAATTTGCTGTCCTACTATGTGAGCGCTTGCTTTGTTTTTAATGCAGTGGGAAATGACATGGGTAAAACTTACCCACAGTTTGTATCATGGAGACCCAGCAAATCTTAAAACCTGCTAGTTAGTCATTTGTACTGAGAGCAAAAATATCCAAAATACTTTTAATAAGCCTAAACTGGAAAACTGGCTTTCATTCCTTAGGGAATAGGCACAATACCAGATCATGAGAATTAGGAAAATTCTGTTTTCCTGAACGCAGTCCACATTTGTTCATTATTAATGCATCTGTCATTCCCAAAAAGCATGACAAAAGATCCAAGTGCAAGAGGAAGTCATGGGAGAGAGAAACTGCCAGTGCATGTACTTGCACTAGCCTGGCACTTCCTAACGCACATCCATAAATTCTACTGGTATTAAATGACATGAATCCTTGATTCAGAATCCGATGAAGTTTGTTATACTGTGCCCGGCAATGCCCAAGCTCCCAAGGAATGGCTTGCCCATCTCAAGTCCTTTCTCTGGGGTACTGTCTCACCGCGGTTAGGTCCTCCCGGCCCGCAGCAGCACACACGTTTCTATTGCAAGGGGCGATATTATTTCAGACAAAAATTGTGGTAACACATGGTGGCAGCAGTGAGTAGCAAGCAAGGAATGATGAAATCCCTCCTCGAGCGAGTATGGGCAAATCCCATAGATCTGAGTTCTGCACATACCTTTACTCCTTCCTCCCATTGTATACTCCTGCGTTCTTTGTACGCATCTTTGCAACTCCATGTGAGGTTTTTCTGAGTGCATTTTATCCAGTGTGCGTATCTCATCAAAGCAGTTCAGCTCATACATACAAACAGCATGGTCCTCAGAAACACATGCCGATGGGAGGCTGAAGCCTGCAGTGAAATGCAGAGGGAAGGTTCTACCTTGTTGTAGTGGGATGTCATGTCCTTGCTTCTCTTTGTCAGACGGAGACATTTCCACCTGAGCATTCCCTTAGGTACTGACAGCTGTTTGCCCCTTTGCCCTGGAGTCAAAGGCAATGCTACCTACGGTAAAGAGCACAGATCTTTTTCTAAGCAGATCCTTTTGTGGGGGTATTGTGCAGATGACAAACATAATTCAGTTCAAACAGAACTGTATGTAAAAGTGAAATAATATTACAGAACCAGTTAAGCAAATAATAAAGGTGTTTGTTGTTGTTTTTTTGTTTTGTTTTGGGGTCCTTTTTAGAAAAACAAATATTAGTTTTCAGAACATTGCTAGCACTATGTGGTAGTGTCAGTGCCTGGAAACTTCATTTTGGAAATTAGCCTGTCTTTGGGGGCATCTGAGCAGCCTAATGGTCAAACATTATGGCACATCTCCGGGCTCTAACTCAAGAAAAGACAGAGCAAATGTCAGGACAACCTGACAAGATTAGTATTTCTACCTCATTTTGAAACTGTGAAGATACATTTTCAAATGGCAGACTGTAAATGACATGGGTTTAGGAACTACTTCATGAACCGATCTGTAGTCTATGGAGTGGGGACAGAGCAGGTGATCCATGGGTCACGATTTCAAGGATGCCCCCCACTGTAGGCTGCCTTTGCCCTTCAGCTAACACCCTGTGAAGTAAAGGAGGAACATTAGGATGGGTTTGCAGGCACGACAGAGAATGAAGCCTTATCCCCAGAAAAGCTGCCAGCCACTAGCTACAGTGCTAATTCCAAACATTCATGGTCCATCATGGAATTAGCGTCATTAGTGGGATGCCCCCTTAAAGGCAGCTGAGAGGATGGGAGAACACAACAGCACATGATTGTTTTATAAAAGGTTAACATTTGTAGGTTTTCATTGATTTTACAAAAGGATTGTGGACTGCAATAGTCATGGTCTACAAAGTGATAACAGAATTGAAGGCAGATGCATGCAGCAGTGATTTCAAAGCTGTTTCCATAAGGCTGTAGCATTTGTAGTAAGTGTGTGTGAAGAAAGGACAAAAGGCTGCTGAACCACTGCAGTCTTGGAACTGTAGTGATGCCAACCGGATTTACTGTGGGGAAAAAAAAAAAAAACAAACCACTAGTAAAGAAGAACTTTCCACTGGTGCAAGAAGTAATAGCCCAATAATGTAAAGACTGGTCAATCTTGCATTGTCATCTTCCCTTTTCCTGACTAATCATGTGTAAAAGCTTTTATTCCTGATGAACCCTAAGTCCTGCCTGTGTCTTTTCATGATCTATATTAATTATTCCCACCACACCCTACAAGTGTCCTCAGCAGGATTTTACAGTAGCCTTAATGGTGGTGTTCACATAAGCTGACTTGTACCTTGGCCTATGATCTACTACAGAGATGATTATAACATTGCCAGGCTGTAAAGACGTTTCTATAGTGCTGATGGAGAAACTCTAAACCCTAAGTATGTACAGGTCCACATATATATATGTATACACACTGTCCATCTAATATTCAAAATGGGTATTGAAATTATGGCCTGAGGTGATGCACTGAGGCCATGTGCTACTACCCTCTGCTGAAATGTAAGTCTTTAGCTTGAGCTCCTCAGCCTCCTGATTGAGGCATTTGTTTTGAAGTTATGCCTACAGAAAGAATGTGCAGCTTCTAGTCAAAGGGCATTGTAAGGGGGAGAGGAATGTAGGCATTTCAATCTGTCGACTTTGAAACTGCAATTTTTGCTTGGGAAGGAGTTATGCTTATGCAAAAGCCAGTGAGTGAGAGGACACAAGAGAGGAAAAGAGAAACTACATGTGACAGGTCCTGCCTGAGCCTAAAGCAATGCTCAGCCAAGGCATGAATGACATGTTTCTGAACGAGATCTTATCAGCCCAAAAGAGGAAATGGAGCCAGGATGTTAAAGATGTGCCTTTGCTTTTCTCAGGGGCATCTTTAACTTTTGCTAGCCTGCTGTAGCTTCCCAATGCCTTCTTGTAGGGATGCAGCATTGCCATGGAGAGAAACAAGGAGCATGAAAGGACAGTATAAACATCGTTTACATTAGCCTTGCATCTGGAGATGTGTATATAGGAAAAGGACAAAGGTGATCATAGGAAAAACATTCCCAGATTTTCTACAGTTACCTGTTGCTTGCTTTGTTTATTTAGCAGGCTTAGGTTTTAGACACATTTGGTATCACCTCCATCATGCAGTAAGTTTCAGTACTCTATGTGGTTATATGCTACACAAATTTAGTTGCTGAGTGTGACAATAGTTTTACAGCTGGCAGACCCATTAGCATAACTGGCATCCATACTTACGTGGATTCAGCATTACTGAAGCTGTTTCAAAGGGACTGATTATGTGCTGTATCCCTTGGAGCAGTATTTCAGGCAGAGATCCCACTGGGATGGAGCAGACATAAAAAGAAGCCCTAAATTTCGTAGTGCTTTGTCAGTATCACTGCCAGAAAAATGTGGTATCTAAAATAAGGTTATCATACATAGACAATTACCAGCTTAATGGATTTACACTGTTCCTTTAGATTTATCTTGATCTGTTTGTTCCCTTCTCTTGATCATATAATAGGTTTGTTCTTTCTCTGGAAAACAAACTTCAGCATTTTCTGTTACTTACATGAAAACTATAGTCACTTACTATGTGGTCTTGGGCATAAGGTGTAGCAGCACTCTAACCACATTGAACTAGTTTTATATGCATATATGTACATTATGTATGTTGTTATGCATTCTATGCAGATCTAACATCTTATAAATATTTGTGTATTATCCAATAGGGAGTAAGGAAATTATGAAAAATGTCATTTTTGCTAGTGCTACAGTATGTGCACATGCAGCTGTGTACAACCTGTGAGACCTGAGGGCTGCCAAGTTCCCTGTCCAGGTTGGGACACTGACTGCGACTGACAATTTATAAGGATGAAATCTAATTCAATGCTGGCTTTTGCTTCCACAGATGGAAACCCAGGCACACGTTCTGGAGAGCAGCCATGACTTCTTTATGGAGAAAAGACTCCAACAGTAAGTCCCTGCCATTCAGTTACCCAAGAATTGAAGGGATTCATCCTTAAGTCACTGGGCTTAGCAGCTACAGTATTATACCCAGGTTTGTTATGGGATACAAATCAATAGACATGATAGTAATGAAGAGCTAATAGTTTTTCAGCTAGTCCTTTTTTGTCCCTTGCCACCCCCAAGTTAATTCATCCCTTCCCATACTTTGACCATGCAATTAGATGATTTCAATGTATTCCATGTTTTCAAATTTAGGGTTTTTGGGGGAAGGGTGGTTCTTAACCCAAAGGGGACTAGGAGTGCAAAAATAAAATATAATCTCAGAGGAGACCACAGGCTCCCTTACACTGTCTTTGTGACACACACTGGAGGAGAAAATCAGGTTCTCCATTTTCTTTATTAAGACTGCTCTGGGAGACAGCAAAGAAAGCATCCCATATTCCTTTTGATATACTATAGAAAGTAAGCTACAGGGTACTGTAAAACACTGTTAAATGTAAATATATTTTGGGAGGATAATTAGACTTAATATGATTATTTAAAAACAGGCCTAAATATGTCAGTGTGAATGCAAATAGAATACTTTTTATTTTCTAAATTAAATTGACATAAGAAAAAGTGTTGTTTTTTTTTTTTTTAATTTTGAAGAAAGTAAAGAAAAAATAAGTGTATATTACAAAAGGGATAGCAAAGATTTCCTTTTTGCTCTCCAGAATTTTCTTAAGCCTGATATTTTGAATCAATGAGTTGAACAGAAGCAAGATAGCTCTGGATCCAAAATGAGGAAGCACACACAGGTGGAATTGGTGAGGTAATTATTATCACTTTCCTGTATGTTTGAAAGGAAATTAGTTGTGTCCTCCACAACACTGTTTGTGATGCAAAAAATCACTCGCTATCTCACAGCTTCTTCACGTTGTTACAGTAGGAAGAAGAATGGCACAGTTTCTGTCTAGCACACTCATTAAAAAGCACATTTAGCAAGGACTGAAGGGCTCTAGCTCAGTCAGTGAGACCCTGAGACATCCCAGCCTCACTAACGGATGTGCACGTGCATTTTGGCAGCAGCCAGCGGAAGCAGTCCCATGGCTTCCAGCTCTGTGATGTCCTTGACCACTGCCGGGAGGATTATTTCTGTGGCTATGCAATGCACTGGCTCATTGGACAAAGCTCAGTTAAAGATCACTCAGGGAAAAAGAAAAAGGGAAAACACAGTAAAAAGGTGTTTACTTTTCAGCCAGGCTGACCAGGCAGCAGAAGCAGGTGCACAGTGGTGCATCTGGAGATGCTCACATCTTCAATGGGGTAGGGAGGGATGCTTACACCAGCTCATGTGAAACCAAAGCCCCACTATGAGACTTCTCTGCTGAGGCATGGGAAAGAGTGAGGGAAGAGCTGGTAGTACACTTCACACACCCTGGCCCTTCTTGATGTGGAAGAGCACCATGCTGGTTCCAGGGATGTGGTGAATGGGGCTGTGTGATAATGGAAATGAGGGTAGTGCCAACCCCAAGAATTCAGAGTCAGGCAGAAGTCATGAGATCTTTAAAACTAAGAAAGCTGTTACCCTTTTTATTTCCCTGCTGCAGTCTTAGACTTCAGGATACATGAGGTACTGAATGTACACATTCTTAGACTTTTCAAACACAAGGACTAGAGTCTTTCTTTGATACAACCATGAACTGAGATTTTCATTCTGTTCATAAAATACACTCTGTCTTATCTTGGTGACTATTTGTTTACCAAGCACATCTGATACTTGTGTATCAGACAAATGAAGCTGGAAGGTAACTCAACCAACATTTCCCAGGCTGGCTTTCTGGGCAGCAAGAGCACACTGCTGGCCCGCATTGAGATATGTAGCTTTTTACTACCATAACTGAAGCATCAACTTTCTTCTTCCCTCCCATTTTCTCCTGTGTGTCCTCACACGGCACAGCCTCATGCAGGCCTGTCAAAAGGGTACTGAAAGAAAACAAACACTGATTTAGATGGATGAATAGGTGATTCCCAGCCAAAATCTTTTTGCCTTGCACATAATTTCTGCTTTGCCTTGTGAGTAATTGCACGTCCTTGTTAACAATGGGCCATGGGCCCATTTATGCAGTATCTGGCCACGTCAATGCAGAAGGCATTGCTGAGTTTCCATCCTGAGAGGTCAGTGCTGCAGGGTCCTCAGCCCTGAAGATGTACATGTCTCTACCAGATGTCAGGTGAAGGTGTTTGCTTTGGGTTTTCCATGGAGAGGAGCAAAGGTATTAGCTAGAAAAAGGAGTCTGGAGCTATACTTCATTTTGATTTGTTTGGCACAAGGTGAGGGTAGGGTTCTAGCTGGTCTCCACAGGTGAAGTTATTAATAATCTCTAAGAGCAGATGTGATCAGGCAGTGGAGCCGGTCTGTTGCCCAAACCAGCTGAAATGCCAGGTTAGTGAGAGGCTGGATGCTCAGCAGGGCTGGGGAAGGTGCACCGTGAGCTGAGGCACCATGCAGTAAAGCAGACTGCTTTCCTCCACCAAAAAGCTGCCAGGGAACTGTGGGTTCAGGGCTGTTTATGCCCTGTGATGCCTTAATGGACATGTTTATGTTCTAGAAGAGTTAAAGGCATGGTGAGATTAATTTATCTCTATCTCACTGGTTTGACCCCACCACTACTGCTTCAGACTATTGAAATCAGCCTGGACAGGTCAGCAGCTCTGACCTTCAGCAGCACAGTGCAGTAGCCATTCCCTCCTCCATCCAAACACTCAGCAGGAGGGATCTCCGTAAGCCTTGTTTGCCATCATTCAGGCACTCCTCCTCCACTGCAGGTGTCTGCAGTTGTGCAGCCCTGTCTGTCATGGGGAACCCACCAAAAGCTAAGCCAGCCACTACCTCAACCGGTCATCATGCCTGCAAGCACCCAGCGCTGCTGAGGTTACCCTTAGCTGACACCAGTCATCACTGCTGTGGCTTACCTTAGGCTGGCAGGGCATGATCTCTGGGAGAGAAATTGCCCTTTTGTTCAGTGCTTGTACAATGGCTACTGCTAAAAAGGACTCTCTTCAGCTGGAAGTGTGCTGCTTTGATATTTATAACAAGTTGCAAAAGAAACTAATGGCAGGAAATCTTAGCTATAACACTAATGCAAATAATAGTGACGATAAAATCAGAACTTTCACATATAGGCAAATGCCCACTCTAAATGACAGAAGTAAGGAAATAGATATGTTTATGGAGTGTAATGGATGTGTGGGTGGGTGAGTCTGAGCCATATTTCAAATGTGAGTAGGATGTTATGTGGCATTGTATCTATGGCAGGGCTAATGGCGATTCTCTGCCAAGATTCATACTTTGGAAGACATTCAACTTATAACCTACTGTGATAACACAAGGTGTTTTAAATTCCACAGTAAGACTGCATAATTCTCAAAAACCTAATAAATTTATTTTACAATATTTTACATAATTGGAAAACCTGCAGTTCAGAAACAAAAATCCAACGTGTGTACAGCATTTTCAATACATGTTCATGTTCTGCTTCACTTACTAATAGGCATGTGTACAAATGCAAGGTCTTCCCCTAAATCAACACTGCACAGACCAGTTGGCTGTGCAGAGCCATTGCCAAATATGTTACATGGAACTTTTGCAGGTTCTCAATTTAATTATGTTCTTTCAGTGTATATAAATTTGAATTTAGAAAATTCACCTCATGGCAATGTAGAACTCTACAGTCAGTACTTTAGGGAATATTTGGTGTTAATGTCTTCAGTAAAAAAGCTTTAATTACATTCATCTCAGTGCTGGCTGATCTGGAGGCTATTCTCTCCCCTTTTCCAAAGCAAGTATAATATTTTGCTATGTAAAAATGAAAGTACAGGTTATGCAGCATGCCCTACAAGATATGAAACTCAGGCTGTGGCAGGTGAGGAGGGAGAGCATGCTCACCAGTACAGATCCTGAGCACAGAACACATCGCCTGCAGCCTACTCATGCTCGGGGCTCAATCTTTTCAGCTAGTAAAAGAATACAAACACTGATTTCAGCACTGTAGTGGCAGACTCGGCCATCAAAGAGCTGAAACGCCTTTCTGATTTCATTTGTCATGGCATACGTTTTAGGGGAGGATGGGGGGAGCAAATCATCAAATTGTAATTAATAACAAATTTGTAGGTGTTTTAATGCATTCTCTCTGTGCATGTCAACTGTCAGGTCCCAGGCAGCTCTAAAATCAGTACTAACAAAACTCCTCAAACTAAAATAACCATGTACTAGGTTCTTTAACTGCTGCAACTGACAAGAGAACTAACCCTTACCTGTAAGACTGCATTTCTTTTTAATATTTTATACGGATGGAAATCCTTTAGCATGAGAATGAAGACAACATAATGAAAACAGGAATAAGGTTGTCTATTAAGATGCAAAGATAAATGCAAACTGTTTGCTTCATTCTCTCTTCTTTGAGTTACAAATTTCTTGCTGTCATGAAAAACCTTTTCATCTTCCCTGAAATTCATCACCATGGCACTCAGTTGACAAATATATTCATCACAGTAGTGTATTTCCCAGAGATTCCTGTCTTCTGCCTCAAGCACCTTATTCCTTTAGATGATAAAAGTATTTATCTAAGAGTTTACATATCAGTGTGTCTCTGGGCTCTCATACACCATCAAAGTGCTCAAAAAATCATACTTCAAGAAAAAAGCAGCTTTAAAGACAGATATTCTTCATGACAGAACCTTTATTCCACAATGGATGTACAGTGATTATCCTTCCACTGTGTCTGGACAATTAAATGCTCTCTGCTGTAGCAATTACGAAGCCTGCAAGTGTGTTTTATGAACTTCAAAGTTTTATCTGAAGTTCTCAATGTGTGGCAATGCAGCTGCATCACCACATTTGTATGTGTACTCATCATTTACATAGAGTGGCAGAAGGCAATAGATTATTAGTGGGTGAGAGCACGCGTGTCTAGTTGCTGCATTTTGGTTTATATTGCAGTCTTGAGGGCAGCAAGAGCTGAGAAAGTTGATTATGACTGTGGTATTCACAAAACAAGCTTTTCTACATCTTCACCTTCTTTGCAGTACATGCTGTCCCTGTTTTTGTGGCGCTTACTCCTGCAGTACTGGATGTGGAAAGGGAACTTGTGAAAGCAGAATCCCTAACTGTCCTCCTTTCTGAGCTCACGTTGTGTTACATGTAGCTAACTTTCACAAGCCTCATTTCAACTGGAATGTGGCCATTTAAAAAAATGTTTTTTTCCTCCATTCGCACACCCCCTGCCCTGGTGATCACTTCAGTGCTTTATAATCAATATGTAGATGATATATGTAGATGCAGACTTCACACTGGAAGCACTTTCCCACAACTGAAACCATACCACCTGAAATAAAACAGAGGATATAGTCAATAAGGCATCTCTAGCTCATCAGGAGAGGAAAATTATGTATGCAGAAATCTTCTCTAAATGAGCAGCTGGCTCAGATACTAGAATTACATCATCCATCATCAGAAAGTAAGGAGTTTGGATGCTCAGAAACTTAATGTTCAGGAGTCAGGAGCTTTATTTTGCTTCTCACATGAAAATCAACATTTCCATTTTAATACTCCCACTACTTCCACTTACTATTTCATTTAATACTTTGCTAGAGTGCTGGTGAAATGCCTCTTTAATAAAATACCCGAGTAGCATGCCACATAAAACTTCTCAAGACTTTTACTGTGCATTAAGCTTTTGGCTAGCCAAGATGACTGACCAAAACCCATTCCTTTCTGCTCTTCACTTTGGGTGTTACTCTTTGAAGAACTGGCCAAGCCAGAAAAAATAATTTGCAAGATCACATCCCACTGGAGTTTCCAGTTAGTCAGTGCTGTCCATTCTGAGGTGCAATGAGCATGGTAAAAAGACATTTTCAGGCATTTATTTATATAGACAAAAGAGAATATTTTGTTAATAAAATATTGATAAAACATTCTGTTCCTATAAAGAAATATGTAACAAAACATTCAGTTGTATAAACAGTAATTCAAGGTAAGCTGATGTGATAATGTGTAAGAGTGCTGATATTCAGTGTTTTAAGAAGGAGTCATTTGGGGATGTATTAATACTAGAAAATATGTTAATTATGTCTTTTCTTTTTCTTCCTTGTCTCAGTTAAGGCAATTATGCAGCATAAAGACACCCCAAACATCTTGCAAGCACCCCACAATATTTTTTCCATCAAAAATGCAAGTGATATCATTTCTTACCATTGTTGCCTCCCTCTATATATTCTTAATTTTCTGTTTTCTCTCACTTCTGCTTGAATTCTCCTTAGAAGCGCTGACTGATAGGAACTCAAGAGCTGTTTGGCAGGTTCCTGCTCTTGCTGGTTGTGCAAAGGACACTCATATTTGCCCCACCCTTCTCCTGAAGTTAAAATTGTTCTTTGAGTAAGAAGGGCACATGAGTTTCTCTCCTCCTGTCTGCTCCAAACAGGGACAAAATTGGTCAAATGAGCATCCATAAACATAATGGTGCTTTAGAAATGCCAATCGATGGTATTTGATTGATGACGCCATTATGGTATTCAATATGTTTCCATTACAATCAGTAACTAAGAACAGCCAATTGTTCAAAATGGGAGAGAATTACAAACCCTTGACTATGTTAGATTTTGATGGATAAAATGTGTCACAGCATGTGTAAAAAACTTTATGGTGATGGTCTCAGCATACGATTATAAAATGAGTCTGGCTTCCATTGGAAGACTAGCTCCCAACTAATGCTCATTCAGGGTCATAAAGATAAAAGCATCCCTCCATAGGAAATGATAACATTATATTGATTTCAGACACCTTGTGTTCTGTGCAAAAATAAACTCAGCCCTTCTTTGATTTAGGAATACAGGAGTGTTTGGAGTGGGGCAGAGGCAATCAGGTCCCTGGATTCTATTCCTAGCACAGCAGTGACTCACACCATGACCTTGCGTAAGTCTGTCGACCTCTGTGCCTGTTTACTCTTGTATAAGAATGAAAAAAGAATAAATACCTGCTTCACTGGGGTTGAAAACCTGTTTAGAAAGAGCTAAGTATACAGGCATTCCTGGCAAACTAAATAAATCATGAGCATGCTACAGATGAGCTCACAAAACATCTCCAGTATGAGGTTTCCATGGTCTCTTCAATTTGATCCCATTATGTATTTCAGTGCAGCACATATGGTCCTATCTTTAAAACACTGGGTAGTGTTACACGCTGTGGGGTAAGTTACAGCATGAAGATTTAACATTAATGGGAGCCATGCAGTTAGTCTGTTGTGCTCTGCTGAAAGTGTGCCCTAAGGACAGCAGTGTTGCTAATAATTTACAAACTGTCCCATTTAAAGTGTTGTGGAAATTTCTAACCTTGGTGAATGTATATTCTGAATATTATCAGAAATGCTGTGGTTTTCACTATGTTTGTCTGACAATACTCATAGAATTCTGTGAAACATTCTGTTACTGCTCCTACAGGATGCCTTTAATGACCTTCTAACACAGATGCATTTAAAAGCAACATAAGTGAAATCACCCTGGAATATACGATAATAAATAAAGGAAAAGCACTAATTTCCTTACAGCACAGTTACATTTAACTTCTGAGGTTTTATCTCTGTTACTTCTATCACTCTGCAGTCAAATAATGCACTTTGTTGTACATTAGCAGATCACGATATTGTTGGTGATACTGTTATATTTTTGTTCCAGTTGTAATAACCACTTGGACACAGAATAAGAGTAGGACAGTAATTTATATTGTGAATTGAGAAATACTACCCACATGCAAGTGATTGTTTTCATGGAAACAACACCCAGAAAATTTCCTACTTCTGTGTTATTCACCTTCATGTATGTAATCCATCTCAGCAACCATTCGTGCTTAAACTGAAACATGATCTCCAGGATCAGCATTATAACTTCCATGTTTTACCCCTTAAAATTTTTCATATTGTTTTCATATTTCACAACTCACAGGGAGGGGGAAACAAACCCACAATCTGGGGTCAAAGTTCAGTCGGTTGATGACATATGGTAAAACTGGCAGGCCTGCCCTTAGCTATAGTCTCAGTATTGGAATAAGGAGCTGGGAATACAGTAAAGATGCACTCTACTGAAACAGTGCCTGGCTCCAAGCTACAAGAGGTGCTAGAGATTCCAGGCAGCACGTTTTGATGTGGTGACTTGTTACATATGAAAACTGCTGTAAATAGCAGGTGAACTGAAAGTAGATTTTCTTTTTTTTTCTGAGTAACTCCATAAACTGATAAGCTTCACAGGAGGAAGCAGAACTTTATCAGCTCCCAGACATTCTCTTCACCTTGAAAAGGAGCAGACTAATTTGTGGACGGAAAAAAGCAATGTTTCCTGATGTCATTTTCTCCTTCACTGACTGCATTGATAAAATTATCTCTAATTTCCACAACCATCAGACTCTTTACCACGTTGTTATCACAGTCCTCGACCATTTTGCAGTGTCAAAATCAACCTGTTTGGTATTTGCATACAGTACGCTTCTATTCACAAACAAACAAGCAGGTAAAAGGCACAAGTACTAAAGTAGGGGGCTATCTGAAGTTAACTGAAGCATTTATTTACCATAATTACAATTTCTGGACGTATCTGGATGCCAGCAAAATTTATTTAGAAAGCGTGACAATGCTGAGGCTTTTTCCTTTGCTGGTGAAAAAGGACTGTAATCTGAACTAGTTAAATAGCATGTTACGCACACCCTATCAGGCCACAAATACTCAAAAGTAACGAAAGATGAGCCTTAGCTAGCACCTATAGAAACCTCATTTTCTCATGTTGCCCATCATCAGGAGAATTTGTTCCTGTGTCAGGCTCCTGCCGCTATCAATAAGCTCATGAATGAGGGCAAAACTTCACAGAGGTTCACATAGAACACATGTAGCTGCTTTATTAAGCTGTCTTTCTCCTTGAGGCAATTCTAAATTCTATGTAGATTTCACTACGTGTGGAGTGTTAAGAGAGAAGTCACAATCAATTTTGAAGCTACAGGCATGTCAACAAACTTGAATCATTCACATTCGCGCTGTCTATAGCAGTATGTGATTCAAAAAAAAACATCTCTTCAGTTTGTTTTGGTATTTTTTGGTGGGAGAGTGACATTTCGGGAGCAAACATGCTTTTGACAGCAGAGGCATCTCACTGGTCTGTGCGTTACGGTATGAAGAGCTGCACTTCACGTAATCTCTGTATTCTGTACCATGCTTTTTGCTGCGTTCACAACAAGCTTTTAAAGCAGTATCTACGAACATGTCAATTTTATTTACCGGCCTACCACCGAGCCTGCAAATTACTTCTCAAAACACACGAGAATCACACAGGTGACATCATTATTCATCCTCTACCAGAGATGAACATTCAGTACGCAGGTGAAGGCGGGTGATGCTTTTTTCTCCCGGCAGGGAACGGGCTCGGGGCTGGAGCGCGGTGACCTCACCCCGCAGGGCCCAGGGTAGGAGCCAGAGCCTCCCCCGGGGGCCGAGCGCTCTCCCCGGCAGAGAGATGCGGGGATCACCTCCTGGGTGAGGCCGTACCGAAACCCCGTCCAGAGCTTTCCTGTCCCGGCACACCGCCGCGGCACGGCCCGGCTGCCACAGCGACAGCCCCCCCTCCGCGCCCACCTCACGTCCTCTCGCCCTGCCAGCCCGCCTCGCCAATCAGCGCCGCCCTTACTCCGCCCAGGCTCTCGGGGACCAATCAGCACCGCCCTTGGTGGTGTGGGCCGGGGCCGCGGGCGGGCTCCTTTGATGTCTGCGGGCGGTTAATTCAGGAAGCTCCCGGGAAGGGCGAGAGAGGGGCGTGTCCTGTTGGAAGGGGGCGTGTCTAGATCAGGCCCCGCCCCCGGCGGCCCCGCCGCGCGTTCGGCGCGAGGCCCCGGCG
>JASSUY010038444.1:19539-37278 GCA_032466535.1 Forpus xanthops | reverse complement strand
ATGCTCCATTGCTGGCAGTGTTCAAGACCGGGTTGGACATAGCCTTGGGTGGCATGGTTTAGTGGGAGGTGTCCCTGTCATAGCAGGGGGGTTGGAACTAGATGATCTGAAGGTCCTTTCCAACCCTAACTATTCTATGATTCTATGATATCCAGCTCTTGCAATATAAGCACAAGCCAATGTACTCTTAAGTATAATTAGAATTATCATTATAAATGTTCATTTACATTTCATTATTCTCATAAGTTAAAAAAGGTGTATTGGTAGCAACATTCATGTAATACTGTCTCTGCACTTGCATTTCTGAATGAAAAGGCTGCTCTACAGCATTTCTTTTTTGGCCACGATTCCTTCCTTTTTCATGAAAGAGATCTACAGAGGCACTGATGTTGCACATTGCCCATCTACCAGTGAAGATGCTGATTTTCTTACCATGGTTCAGAACACCTTCTTCCAGCAATACCTGCCACATGCCAACAGCCTGGGTTCGTAAATGGACACAAGGACTTTGCTGCATCATCCAGTCAACTAGTTCCGTCCCCACACAGCATTGCCTGAAGGACAAACAGAAATAAAAAGAGAGCTAGCCAAGAGAGATCACACACAGTGTCTGCCAAGAACAATGATACCTTAAACTCCATATAACCTTAGTCAAATCTCCCTCCAGAAAACACAATTGCACCATCCATGCACACATGCTTGAAATACCAGTGAAGGTGTACAGTTTTGAGAGGATCACATCAGCAGGACAAGTGTTTTGGGAAATGCAAAGTTCAGAGGATCAGAGTGAGCCTGTGTCACCTGGTACAAATCCTGCTGCACCACTGCAACAACTTCCAACCTCTGTACGCCATGGGATAGCAAAAGCCTTATGCTTTTCAGAATTCTGCATTAAAACAATAACCTAACACTTTAAAAGCTTTGCCAATGAGAACAACCTCCAAAGGTAGACTGAGCATTATGAGGGTGTTCCTCTCTTTGTAACCAAACTCCAGCCACACTGCACCTGGGAGCACTGGTTTGCAGGTCTACATTGTTCCTGGGGCTTTCTCATGCTAGGTGTTTGCCACCTCACAGCTCCTGAGTGACCCAGAGGCAGACAATAGCAAGCCTTAAGTTCTGGAGAATGCCCAAAGAGAAGAGAAAAAACAAGAAGCCACATAGTCACTAGGTAAAATTCTTTATCATAACATGCCCTAGCTCAGGAGAACAGAAGCAAATAAGCGATGCGATCAAAAACTTACAAATCTATAATTGATCACATGCAGAATAGAAGGGAAGCTGGTTAGTCCTTATGGACAGGTTTTTGTGGTGCCACTCTTCATGCATCACTTTCAGAGACCAAGGAAATACATAATACTGAAATTACTGAAAATTAGCTCGAACAATGCTCTTTCAATTAAAATCCGATTTTGGTAACAAAACCTTCCCTCACCTGGGTGCAATTAAAATTTTAGCACTTCAGATTTAAAACCCTCAAGGATAGAATAGTAAGAGTTTTTTTTTCCCAGTTATCTATAAGACTAAAACTGTAGGCACAGTTGTCTGGACCAGCATTGGTCTTCGTTTATCGTACATGCTCTTTTGTTCTTCTAGAACAATGAGCAATGTCATATTGTGATATATTCTCAAATCAACTCACAAGCTCCAAATACCTTGCATCATATTAAACATATTTTGGGTTGAAACATAGAAAATCAATGCACTTATCTCAAAAATGGATCAGCAAAATATTGATTTACTATGTAGAAAAAGACATAGTTGGAGATTGTAAAGCAATTTTTATTTAAATATATTCTGAATAATACATAAGGTACTTGATTTAAACATTAGACACTAAAAAAAATTGATTGTTTCTTAAGCCAACAGTAGATACAGCCTGACTCCTTGAAGATTTCTATTCTGCAAGAGCAATTGTTATCCCACTTCAGCAATACTCTGCTGCCACCAGCAGGAAGACAAGAAAGCCTGTCAGTACACTGAAAAAATCATTTTAAATAGAACAGAATATCTATATAGGGAATGTTGCTCACCAGGTGAATTTTCAGAACTCCACACTGAGTAACACTGAGCCAGCAATCCACACAATAACATAACAGATTAATGAACTTTCCTATTATCTCTCACTGATATAAGAACAGAATCTACATTTTAACTTGATATTGCACAGAATACTCCAGCTAACTATGCTATTAACTTTGGAAGAGTTTATGTATGCGAATGTTCTGTCCACAATCATGGACTCTATTTCCAGTCAAATTACTTCAGAAAAGATGTACTAGGCCCATTAAAAACTGCATAACATCCAGATTCAAACAGAATCACAACATAATTTCAGACCTTTTGAGACCTGCAAGTATGGTAAGGCGTAAATCTCAAATCAGAGGATGGCAGGCATAAAAATTTAGAGACCTTTGTACAATCAGCTCACACACCTGTAAGTCTTCAGATGGTATTTACGATCTCTTATCATGTGAGGGGCTCGAGACAGAATTGTATTCCGCAAAATCTTCCCAGCTCTGAGGATCTTTTCTGAAGGAACCTTGGTGATCATGGAGAAAAAAAAAAGTATCAAGACACACAGATTTTAAACATTCTGCAATCTCTACAGTGTCTTCTGCAAAGAAAAGGTAAGTTCTCTCTTCCCTAAATTAAAAGCCCTTGCACAGATGCTTACTTTTGCAGAGCGATGTAGCATGCATTCAGGATTTTAAGTCTCACAGATTTATCACATCTAACAGAAAGCATCACTTCAGCTGATATACATCAAACTGTTGGAAATAGGAGTTACTTCCATTTGTCTAGCAGCCTGGCTCTACAGCACACCTATGTCCTATTACCTGTGTAATGGTTTTAGTAGAACGATGTGGGATGTGAGGTTCAATAAGAAGTGTCTGAAAAATAAAATGAAACGAAATATATTTTTAAAGGTTGAGCAGTAAAATAAAATAAAGGCTAAAATAAAAAACTGAACAAAGAAGCTGTAAAAACAAAGAATAACATGTAAGTCCAAGATCTGCCCAGGGAATGTGAGTAGAAAAAGTTCTCTGAAGACATTCTAAAGGCAAACTTGGCTTTTAATGGTCAGCAAATTAAAACAGTGACAATGACATGTGAAGATGGATAACAAATACATGTTATACTTTATAAATTACTAATGAGGTACACAGTGGCCAAACATCACACCAGATCTAGGGCTACACAGTTAGCTCTCAATCCACAGTGGGCATAAGAACATTCCACCACACATGGCTGCCTCTGCCATTCAGTCTCCTACCATGGAAACTCCTTCCTCCTTCAGCACCTTTTTCTATTCAGAACCCTTCTACCTTACACACAAGAAAGAGGAATGAAGGAAGAGCTCTGCTGCCACTACCTTTTCTAAACAATCATCCGCCATAGCTGGCAATCCTTTTGTAGCTGCTCTCTGAAACTCAAGAGCATGCAGACCACTCACAGAGACCTGGGCAAGGACTTTCACAAAAAGGCTGGTGAAGAAAATATAAAGAGTAAAGCAGGTGACTTGGTTCAGCAAAATGAAGAGTGAAAGGGAATATTACCAGGGCTTTATAAGAGAGAAGGGGATGAGAGAAATGGGAAAACAGGCACTTAACTAACAGGTGAAAGGAGAGGGGCAACAGGAAGCACCTGGAGCAACACAGGGGAAAAAGGAAAGCAGAGGGTAAAAGGACAGCAGAAACTGAGATGAAGAACAAAACTGAACTTAGCAGCCACCTCAGAGCAACTGGAAGTTATTTTGCTTTGTAGGGACCGGTACATAACAGCATAGACAAAATTTACTTTTAGTGTGAAATGCCAGGAGACATGACATGAGGGCTGAATTTGGCTGGTGTTCTGGGCTTGCTGACAGGACAGATCATGCCAATCACAGACATGACCCACAAGGGCAAGACCTTGCACTTCAGCCCATGGCAGGCGCAGCTCCTCTACACACCCGTACAGCAAAGGCAGGCCAGCCAGGTTGGAAATATGGTGAAACACGTCATGTACTGCTGGGTTGCCAGGTATCAGTTTTCTTAAGCTGGGTATCTGTTCATTAGCTCCCACAGGCTTTTAATGATGTGACAAAGTCCTTGTGGTAATCAAATAGTGCTAGGAGCTACGAATGCACCAGGAGACTACAGGTCAGCCAGGAAGGGGAAAATGAGGGAAGCACATGACGGAAATCAATAAAGATAAGATAATCTTAACAGGGAAGCCTGTATATCAGAAACAACTCAAATGGGTTTTCATTTCTACTCATACCTCATAAGAAGTCTCTGAAAAGGCAGATCAATACAATTAAATTGGATTTCCTGATTTTTCTCATTAATAAGCCAACTATATTTCTCAAAAAAAATAAATTAGTTGAAGACTCATTTAAATTATAAACCTGTCTCACCAGAAGGGCAGTGTTACATCCCTTGATATTTCTTGGTTTCTACAACTCTGTGGAGCATGCTTTAGACAGTCTACGTTTGCAGTTAAAGCATGCTAAGAATAGCAAGAATCTTTTGAAAGATGTCTGTAATGCAAACAAAACCATCAAATAACAGCTTCAAACAGGTATATAATGAAGTCAGTGATATCACTCAGAGTATTAACAATTTTTCTTCCATTTTCTTTTAAAAGGGAAACCTCAAGTTCAATGAGACTGAAGGTAAATACACATTTATATGCTTCGTTAAATTGACACTGAAGACATTATGAAAATGATTTTTAAATTCTGCATTCTTAAAAGATATTTTTTTCTGATCAACAAAGCTCAATATATTCAATCCATCTTCCAGATTTTAGATCTAGTTAGGAATATGCTTCAAAGGAGAGATAAAAAGTGTAAGATAAAATACATGAGACTTCTACAGCAATAGACAAGTGAAAATGAATGCACATTTTTGGTCTTTAGAGCTTCCATAAAGCTCCAACAAAAATTCATAAAACTAACAGGTGAAAAAAATTGTCAATAACTCTCCATCCTAATCAAACAGAATAAAAGAGAGCATTAGCAGAAATCTGATTCAACCCAAAAGTACAGAAAAAAAAAAAAGGTGAAAGCTACGACACAGCACAAGAATATGCAGAAAGCAGCAGGAAAGCTGCTTGTTCACCTGCTTCTGATCCTGGCCAATATAGATAGATCGGCTGCAAAGACAGAAGGTAACTTAGGTTAGGATTATCATGAATTGATCCAGTGTCAGAATTTCACAGGAAGAAGTAAGAACATCAAAGCAGAAACAATGAACTAGGAAGAAAAATTTCATTAAAGCCTGGACACTGATAGCTGAATTCCTGAAGCAGGTCATGGGAGAGCATGTGTAAGGTAAACGGAGTTAAAGAAAGCTGGTAAGTTACTTAAAAAAAAACAATACTAACCACTCATACAATATATACTGGAGGAACAAAAAATATTCCACAAGTTCATGAGTAGCAATACAAAGAAAACAACAAGTGTTGATCTGCTGCTCAACAGAGGAAAATGTTATTGACAGATAATTCCAGAAGGCCAGAAACAGTTGATTTTTTTTTTGTACCAGTGCTCATTAGAAAGATTAGTGTCAGAGACAGCTAAAATCTCAGCACGAAAAGAGAAAAAAAGAAGGACGAGTATTAAACTAGCTATGAGTTACATTTGCTATTTTCAGTTTGGCTGAGTTTGTAGAATTTCATGCAGGAACTAGAAAAGTTTGAAGAAACTTAAAGATGGCTGCAGCCATCTCAGAACCATCAGCAGCCACCTCTAACAACTCACTGGGACTACGGAAGGCAGCAAAAACCAGAAATACAGGAAAAGAAGGAGCTGAAAAAATATAGACATATCAGCTTAACTTGTCTTCCTAGAAAAAGGCCATTTGTAAGTGCCTGGAAAAGAACAGGAAGATCAGTCATATATGATATATATTAACAAAGAACAAATCATGCCACACTGACCTAATTTTTTTTCCTATGACCAGGTTGCAACTCTGATAAATTAGGGAAGAAAAAGTAGATTTGCAACCCTTTACTTTAGTGAGACTGCCTCATAAGATGCTCTCTTCTGCAAAGGGAAGATGAAATTCTTGTAAAATAGGTGCAAAGACAGTTGGAAAAGTACATTTTTAAAGCAAGTATCAGTGAAGCAAAGTCAAGCTGGCATTAATGCCAGAGGTCTGCTCTTAGCAGTGTTCTCAAGAATATATCCCATTGGATAACATTAAATATTGATGAAGTAGGATGTACACTGATTCTGAAGGAGATTTCAGGATGGAAGGGACTGCACATACACTGGAGAGTAAGGTTAAAATCTGATATAGTTCGAACACTGGTCTGAAAAAAATAATGCCATCATGCAATACAGATAATTCTGACTACTTTTCTAAAACAGGCAGAATCAGCTATAGAAAGACAGGGTACTGAACTGGTGTCCCAGCACAATTACACTGAAAAAGAAGGTTCATAATAGATACTAAACAGAACTGAGTAAGCAATGCCATACTTGTGTGAAAGCAACAAATACTGTACTGGGATGTAATAAGAGATTAGATATCCAATGCAGCTCTGCTTTAGTCCTCCTAGATGAGACCTAAGCTAAAGGGCTGTGTCCCACTTTAAGAGCATCTAAACCAACAGGAGAGCAACAAGAATAATCAGAAAACACAACACAAATAATCACAGTTGTTCAGCTAAAGAAAAAGCAAGTCTTAGTAGAAGTGGGATAAAAAGTCTTCAGATTTAAAAGGCCTTTTAAAAGAAGAAAGAAGTGACCTAGTCCACCGGCGCAGAGTTCAGGGAATAGTTTCAATGGGGGTAAGAAAGATCCAGGTTAAGCATCGGTGAAGCTTTTCCAATGGTGTGGACAGTGAATACTGGCACAGATTGCCAGGGAAGAGTGGTTCCTCCATCTCCGGAGGTTCGGGAAGATAAGATACGTTAAGGCATCTGTCAGGAGGGACACAGCTACAATGAACTGTGCATGTGACATGTGACTCAGGGATGAACTAGATGTTTTCCTCAAGTACTTTTTAGCCTCACTACATGGCACTGTGCAATTTTTGATGACAACTTTACATGCCTAAAATAAATTCAACCACCAGGTGGTGCTTGAAGAGATGAACAGCAGTAACAACCCCCAGAGCTGCAAGCCCGGACAAGAGAGCAAGGCAGTCACTCCCACAGAGGAACAGCGTCCTTGCCATCAGGAAAGAGACCCCTCAGAGTTACAGCCTTTCAAAGCTACTGCAGTGAACTCTGGCTGCACTAGCGAAGAGCTGAAATACAACAAATGGACAAGGCTTGGACTGAGTTTGCTGTAGAAAGGCAAGTCATGCTTCAAAGGCAGAGAAATATAACATCAGCTAGTTAATAGGAGACACAGTGTTCCAGCAAGAACTTCCTGTCAGATAAAAAATGGATTATGTAAGGGACTGTATTTTAGGATAATAGTCACGACTTGGCTGAAGACCAAGAAATGTTTTGCAAGTCTTTACAATCTTGAATCGCCCATTAGAGGATACTCAGCACTTAGGAAAAAGAAGTAGCTTTCCCTACAAAACAGCAGAGAGTGAGCAAAGTGTTTAATTACCTTCCTAACGCATTCTGGTATCTTTGAAGAATTAATGTGACTAAAGTACATACATGTTGCACAGAGCTGTATGACTGAAGCTACTTAATGATCACATTTTACAGGACATCTGGATAAGGGAAAAGTTACCGCACAAAGAGCTCAAATACACAAGCCAAGTTTACAAATTATTACCCATCTCCTGGCCACAGCAGTGACAAGTGTACCCGCTCTTAGCTTTCCTTCAGTGTGAGATAAAGCAGCATAGGAATACCATCTTGAGTTTTAGCTACTTCATGCCCTTTTCCAAACAGTGCACACACAAAGTTTATTATGATCTGCTGATTCCCCCTGTACATATGGGTGCATATGGGTCTGGAAGGTAGAGAAGGGAAAAATGCAGGTATTTGGTGGGGGGAAGCAAAAAATGATAATGAGAAACTGCAACAAAATGGCTTTCAGCATTAACACTGACAAAATCCATATCTGTACACTTATGGAATCACATTTGAGCCATTCAAACAGACCCTTCATGAAACCAATCACAAAACTCCCTATTTAAATTACGGTGAAGCAGGGAAAGTAACAATTTTAGCCTCCATTTGTTTGAAGATTCAAATATTTATGCATGAGAGCAATGCCATAGATTTAAATAGAACTATTCATGTATATAATTTCATGCACACATTTAATCTTTGGAGAAACAGGTCTTAGATTTCAAACTATAGGGCAAGTGCTGCCTATATTTCTGTGCTTCTTAGATCACTGAGCAAGCTATATGCAAAAAAATAAATAACAAACAATGATAATAAAGACCTAACATAAGGTCTGCATTTGTCAAGTTATTAGAATCAGTTAAATAAAACCCAAGAACATCTCTTATAAAAATACATTTTTCTATTCCCTTTGTTAAATAACTGTAAATGGATATTTCTTCTGAGCCTTTACATTTGAATGAATGCTTCAGATCCACAGAAACAAATTATGGAGGGGACCTAACTTATTACTGTCAAATGTTAGCATAGGAGATGTGTATTGCAAAGAACCAAGAATAAATAAAACTAAAGCAAATTAATCATGTTTTTCCCATAACCTCATGTAGCTCATCTCTGAACAGAGAACAAGTTTTGGTGTTTACTGGAGTTAAGCATGGCATGTGAGGTTACCTAGGTGATTAGAAAAACCTGTGCACTACTGTTGATCCCTTTATTCCTAACTGAGACACTGAAAAGAATTGCAAGTGACTTGTGCTTTCATGCTGACTGGCAGGGAATCCAGAAGAAACAAAGGACAAAAGATGGCAGCAGCAACAGCCACATCACTAAGAAATCTGTTTGTTTTACATCTTCAGTATTTACTGCTATTGGTGATTTAAAGCCTAATCCAAATCCCACTGAAATCACTGGGAAGTCACTAATTGACTCAATGGGTTTTGAGTCAGGCCCATTGCATTTGATTCCCTTTTGTATTTCAGGAAACTGAACATCTTCAGTTCTTAATGATTCCAAGTGACTTCTAATGATTACCAGTTATGACTGACATGCTTCAATATCCTCGTATACATCTCCTGAAAGGCTATCAGTGTCCTACCTTGTTCAAACAGGAGGAAATAAAACATACAAGAAAACATTCTCACAACACTGGTGAAAGCATAGCCAGTCAGTAAGATAGAGCTGATAATTAGTAGAAGTCACCACAGCCCTCCCACACAACACCTCCTCCTTCTGTTCTTACCATTCTTCCTCAAATCCATATATCCATTTCAAAAGTTGCCTGGTTTTGGCAATATGTCATCTACCTAAGCTACATTAGGCCAAAGGCAAAGATAAGAATTGCAAAGATGAGAGCCTCTGTAGAGAGGAAGAGCATGCCTATGCAGACTGCACCAACCTCTGCTAGGGTGCTGCAGGTAAAGCAATACACTTAGTGAATGCAGTTTGCTGAAAAACATCACAGAAGCAGCTGGCCAAAGATACTGTCATAAAAAAATGATCATTTGAAAATCATTTTTGACAACACTTGAAGGAAGATGTAACCAATATTGTAGGAATTTCTTTGCTCTGATATCCTGTGCTGGATCTTTTGAGCAGTGTTATGTAGAACACGCTGATCACAACACTTGTCATCAGAAAACAACTTACATCACGACTTTTAACAAGTCCTACAGGGTGCACTGTCAATAAGAAACCCTGACACACATTCCCTGCCATAGGGACTTCTGGTGGCTGGGACACGTTACCAGGATTGAGCTCTGTCCAGCCCAGACCACAGTTGTTATCTACAGGGAGACCTCACCATGCTCCTCCTGATGACATAAAAAGTGGAAATAGAAATGCAATCATCACTACCATGCTGGAACCATTTCAGTCATCTCTTCACTATCTTCTCACAAATACATGTAGCATCTGAGAGTTCCAACCCATGCTCCCTAGCACACTACACAAGACAGCACTGGCAGCCAAAGAGCAAAGTGCCTGCTCACCTCTCCTAAGTGGAAAAGTCCAAAACTGACAGGGAATGACCTCATGCCAGGCCTGTAGGTGACTTAACAAGACTTTGCAATTAACAAAGGACAGATTACCCAGAAGGAGTACTTGTTTCTGTTCTTCATTTCTGTTTACCAAACAATGCAAATATTTAAAGAACTTGTAGCCAGTCTAGATAGTGTAAATTGTATTACCAAAGCATCTTCAAACCACCCATGTTCACAAAAGATAACCATATCGTTTCTTAAGAAATATGCGGAACAGTGAAAGTGTGAAGCAGGGCAAGATATGAACAGAGGAACACAAGGACATTTGCAACACAAGGGAACTTCCACAGAAACAGGAATTCACATTTTTAAAATCCTCAGAGTTCCGTAACATACAGTCCCTGCAGTCTAAATACCCTTATATCTAGCTAATTACAAACTAACTAAACTGAGCAAAACAGACTAACAGAAATTGTCAGGACCAGTGGTCATGACAGCACAGTTTTATTCTTTTTTTCTGACTGCATGACCTTGCACATATCATGTAATCACACTGTGTTTCATTTTCTCCTTTTTGGAGAGAGGAATACTAATAATTTCTACCTTTGCAAAATGCTTTGAATACTGTCAGCAAATGGGCTACTATCAAATATTCAGTTATGATGACTGTTTCAAAATCTGTATTCTTTAGATGCAATACAGTGTGAAGACTAAGTTGTATTTTAAAATCCATTCTAAAATCGCTTTTCTTTAGTAATCTACATGTATTAGTAGTATAAACAGGAAAATGTGTCCCTTTAAATTCTCAAATACAATCAGTGTAGCAAATTTATTTTAGAAAGTTAAACTGAAATTGCATTATTAACACTTCTATGATGTTTTTTTGACAAACTGTAAATGTCCGTCCTTTTAACACAAAATGATTCAGCCATTACCAAAAATAATACTTCACTGTGAATGTCAAAGGGAAAAAGAATGTTGAAACAGACTATGACCAATGCACAAAAACCTCCAGAACATGGCTAATGATGTCTTATTTTCCTGTCATTTTTCTGCTTCCCTTCTACAATGAAACAGCTGCTATAACTACACTGCATGCATTAAATAAAATGTCAGAAAATGCTAACTCCGCTGTGAGCATTCCCGATATTCTGACTGAGGCGTGACTACAGTTGTCATAAGGAATCACAAGCCAGTATTGTTACAGGTTTCTCTGCTGCTGCAAACTTTTTTTTACCTATAAAAGAACAAAGCATTTTTTCATTATCTTTCATGAGAACTACTGGTTTCTTAATATCCATGGCTTTAATAGCATGTTTACCTGAAATTATTCACTTCTTGAGAAACAATCTATAATGATATAGATGAAAAAGTATGATAAGTACTAGGCAGCAAGGTTACTGTTTTTATGACCTGCTCCTCCCCATCCTGTAAGTACACAGTAACTATTCAAAAGGCAAACTGAAGGGAAGTTAAAGATTAATGAGCTTGTGCAGGATTTATTTCACTTGCTTCCAGACACCTTTATAGCTTCTGCACAGATGGATGGTTCTCCTATGCTTTGATTATACCCAAATGCCAGAACTGCCTTCTGAGAACTAGGTGGCGAAATTTTAGATGAAGTGGTTTCATGATAAACATAAGGGTGACAAAACCTGGATAGAGTGGGAATTAGGGGGGAAATCATGAACCTAATAAAATCGATGGTAAAACTCTTTAGTATAGTCAAAACATCACCCAAGTCAGGCAAGCGCACCACTGCCTCCTGGCTGATAACAATGTAGGTATTGTGTGACCTCAGATAGTGATCTCAGTGTTTCAACTTCTATATCTGTAAAATAGGAATGGCAATATCTACTCCCATCTCTGACAAGTGACAAGAATGAGCAACTGGAAACACTGCTGAATGCTGCAACTGAAATCCTGGAAGTCTAGTGCCTACAAATTCATCCCGAGCATTTTATAATGATTTATAACAGAAAGGAAAAGTCGTCAAAGTGAGCCAAGACTAGAGGGCATTGAAGGTTACCTCCTGAATTCCCTGAGGAGGGCAGCAACAAGGTAGTCTCTGACAAACAGGGAAAAGAAGTTAATTTAAACCTGGTTTGTGTCTCTTTGGGGGATTCCACATTTCTTCTTCTCTAAGTTCAGGACAGTACATTGTGTGAGCATACATGAAATGAAGAAGCATTGAAGGATTGCAGCACATCTGCCTCAGATTCCAGCTTCCCTGTCTACTCTGTGTTCTGTCATTCATTTCCGAAATAAATTTTTGCTAGAAATGAAACTGAGTAAGAATGACCTAACAATATCCAGAGCAAAATTTTGTTATCCTACTTCGTGGAAGGAAATTTTTAATGATCTATACTGATGCTTTCCAACTACACAGAATATATTTGCTAAAAAAGGTAAATGTTTTTTCCTGTAGTATATGAAAGTAAACAGAGGAAAGAAATACCACACTGATAGCTAGACCAGAACATATTTGAAAAAGCACACTCTACTTTCAGCCAACTATTTCTTTACTTCAGCAGCTTTAAGTGTTCTGTCATAAACATAAAAAACACTCAAGCACTTCTGTTTCATTTACATATTTGTGTGTCAGTGGAAAAGACAAGCATTCTGCTCCTGGCAAATATGCACAAAATAACCCTCTTATCTTCCTTAAAACTTCTATTTCCCATGATGTCTACAAAAAAGTGTGTCAAAGTGGAAGGTGTTGATATGCTGAGCCCGCTACCTACCCTGTTGCATCCAAGTTTCTCAGACTGTGTAGTTCATCTATCATGCGATTTTCAAAACTGGATTGTAGCCTTCTTCCTAGTGCTTCTGAATGCAAGATATAGCTCCTGTCCCTGACTGTGATGCATTAGCACCGCCACAGCTCTGCTAGCCACAGTGAACCTTCATGACCAGACAGAATTAACCAAAACAAACCTGGCCATGAGGGACAACATGCATCTTCTGAGGACAACTCATCAACATCATTACTTCCTCCTGCTATGAGGGCCTATGAGGGCACAACATTATCTGATTCAGTAATGGGTAAAGTAAATAAAAAATAAATTCAGGGGGAAAATACTGGTTATGAAAGGTAAAAACTTTTCTTTTTCTTTTGCAGTTAAATCCAGCTGTAGTCTCATGCATTTATCTAGCTTAAAATGAAACTGGTAACTGCTGTATTAATCAGTTAATTCAGTGTCTTCAGATACGTTAGCAGCAGTAATTGTATTGATTAAAAACATACAAAGGCATTTGGAATCAAATTATTAGATCTGAATGATATGGATTAAAATGCTGGTTTTCACATTAATTCCGTAATGTAATGGAAACAATCAGTAAATAAAATGCAAACACTGAGTTAATGTGCATCTGTGTGAACAGTGGGTATTCCCCAAGAAAAAAAGAGTAAGAATAACAGAATTAATTCCTGAACAAAATTTAATTAGATTAGAAAATAGTAAATATTTGTACTTTTGCTCCTTCCCTACTCCTAACTTCCTACAGATTTTGCAGCCACCTAATTTGCTACCATTTAAACCAGGTCTGTTCACCTCTGTTGTTTTGAATTTCACCTCATCTCCCCTGATAACTAGTGAGAGACAGACATTTCTAAACATATTCTGAGCTGCTTCTGTTGCTAAATGAATCATAATTACAACTTCAGAACAAATTGGCTCCACAAATGCACACAGACCACTGCAATAATTAACCCAGGACTGATAGTGAGAAGTGGAATTACTCCACCTAACATTTTCCCTTGCTAGCTACATCTCTTTACATCCCGATTCACCATAGTATGCTTCTGAAAGAGATGACCTCTTCTTACCTTTCTCAGTATGTAGCCCAAGCTGTGTAAATTCTGTGATGTGTGGCTTTTAGGGATATCACAGAAGCAACCCTGTCCTTGTGAAATGGAAAGGGACCTATTGTATGTATTTTGTAATTTATCCTCTTTCTCCTATCTCTCTTTAATGTTAGCCTTAGTTTTTACATCATAGCTAAAAATATTGCTTCATCCAGCTGAAATTCTGTCCCTTCCATCTGTCAAGCACTCTTTTTAAACATAATCTCAAAATCTCCTTTGGCTTAACTGATTCCTCAGTGACTCTTTGTGGGCTGTATAAAGGATAAGGACTATTGCACTATGTTAAGCCAATAATCACAGTGTGAAAATGTTTGCTGTTCCAGAGGAGCTTAAATACTGTAATCCAAACCATCTTGCCTGGAAATACTGAATGTATTCCCAGCTAAACTCTGTTAAAAATCTCCATTATTTGCTGAAATAGATTTTTTTCTTAGGAATCTTCAGCTTCTAACATGACAGTTGGTCTAGCAGACTGTCTTGGGGAAAGGAAGATGCATCCTCTCCAGAAGAATTTATGGTACAATGTAGTCCAATATTATTGCAGACTGTCCTCCTGTGTCCATACTGCCACAGGGTCACACAGCACTTTCCAGGCAGCAATCCTGGTTCTCCACCCTACACTTCATAGCAGAAAAGCCAGGCCAAACACAAAAGACAGCATTTCAAGAACACTGACTGTAGCACTGAAGAAACTGAACAGACTAAGCAGCATTCAGGAGCTCTAGCAAGGCCACCTCCTGATTTTCTTCTCCCTCCTCCTCCCAGTTTGCACCAGTATGCCAGGAAGACAAAAGAGACATTCTATTACACGGGCCTACAACTGCTGTGGAGCAGTGGCAGTGTAAGGAAAGCCAGAAACCTTACTGCTACAGTTTTGTCAATGCAGTTTTTTTCAACATTGCCCTGGAATCTACAGCAGCTAACACTGACACTCAATGGAGTGTGAACTGAATCAGAGGAAACAAAAGGAGAAAAAGGTGAGTTAGGCTCCTTTATCATGCAGACCCCTATAGTTTTGCTAGTCAAGATAAGGAGCTTTGCACAGAATAGACTTTTCTTCAGTTCATTTCCTAGACTCATTTGGAATAACTGCCAGAACCCAGCAGCCTGGAGACCACAAGCTAAAAATTCCTAATCTAGACTGGCTCTGAACACAAGTCAACTCGAGAGAAGGGAGGGAGAGAGGAACAAATATTTGCCTGGATCTGTATGTGTATACAGCAATAACAGGAATACATCATACAAATCTGTATTTAAACACAGAAGACTGAAATCCCACAGATTCATTTTTGATTTTGCAGTGAATCGCAATAGAGCTACAATCCGGCCTGACAAAACAATCCCCTGTCAGTCATCCCTCTGCTTCCCCTGCAGCTGATGTGAGCTGGCAGAAATGCCAGGTCTGGGGCAAGGGAGAGTCTCCATCTGTAGCTGACAGATCTGATAGCGCTTTGTGTGAAAGTTGGACATTTAAGGCTGCAGACAGTTCACAGCAGTCTCAAACAGGACCACTACGGTCCTGAACTCTACACCCAGGCTCTGCCCTCTTGTTTATACTGGTCCTGGCCAGGAAGCTAATTTTCATCCAAAACAGCAGAAAATTAACCTCTGATAAAAGTTTTACATATTTCTGACAGTCCTGCTCCCTTACCACCAGACAAGTAGGAGTGATGAAGGACAGGGTAGGTGTAGATGTGAGGGATGCAGAGGGAAGGGACATTGGAGGGAGGACACGGGGGAGGACAGGTGCCCTACAGCCCCAGTGCAGGTCATGAGAAGCTGCTGCAGAATGGAAACCACAGCCCCACACAGCTCCTCTTGGGCCCAGATGTGCTCATCCTCTGGGAGCTGATGCTTCCACTATATTCCTATTGCACAGCAACCACTCCTGGTGTTACTGCTGCCCCTCATGCGGCTTTAAGGTGGGCTGGGTCAGAAAATAGCTTCAGGTGAAAAGCAACCATCTGAGCCACTCTGAAAAAGGCTACAAAGAAAGAATGGCATGAAAGAAGCTGTTTCTTTAGCCCCCTCAGATTCATGTATTTGAAGTTAGCTATATTAAAGACTGAGGATGGACAAAGCAGTACTGGGAGTTTACAAAGACTTAAACACAATTCTTCCCTGTTCAGCTACTGGCTGCTTCTCTGTCCAGTTTATATTTATTATACAAATTGTTTTTATAATTTCATTTCCTAAAATGAAAACAAATGTGGCTGCGTAATCCTAATTAGAAGCAGTGTTATAACTGGTACTGGAAGTAAGATGGTTTTATTTCCCATTTTTATTTTGGAACCTAAATTACACATCTTTTCATTTCTCTACTAGTCAACTCAGCTATGTGTATTCGTATTTCCTCACTAACTGCTATCATTAAGACAGCTGCATTACTGATGATAAAGCACACAAAGATCAAACATATTCATAATCTTGTGCCAAGCTTTCTTCCAGAAGGAAATCTACAAAAAGAATAAATAAAAGTCGTAAATCATAAATCTTTACATACCTAAGCAGCTCCTTAGCCATAATTGGAGATAATGGTCCTAATTACATTTTCAGCTTTGTTGTTGATATCAGATGTTTTTGCCTCAGCAATTCTAACTCAGAATACTTCTAAATGAGAACCACAAACCAAACCCTTGTTCTGGCGGTGCTGCTCCACACGGAGCCAGCACAACAGGCTCCTGCTCTTTCTAGCTAACACAAAAAGAACAAAATCACTGGACAGCTTTTCCCCACTATTTATTAACCTCTCAAATTTTTGTCATCTGTACACAGACAAAAAAAAAAAAAAGCACTGCTGCTAAATGATCAGATCAGACATATTCATAACTTCTTACTGACTCAGAACTACAATTGACTTTTTGGAATACCAATTTCCAACATGGATTGTAGGACAGGCAGTCAAAATGCTGTGCAAGAAATTATATGAGTGACTAACAGGAATCTGATTTTAAGATCCTTGATCCAATTTTTCTGCCAAACTTGAGAAAATAATTACAAGATTCAAAAAAAAAATCATTTTGCTGTTTCAAATATAACTGCCAAATGTGTTACTTGTATACGCTTGACTTGTCTGAAGACGTGAACCTTGAAAAGGACTATCTTTTTTTCTCAGCATAATTACCCACTTTTTCTGCCTTTCAGCTGCAGAGATAAATGGAGCATATGTGCATTTTTTTTATGGGCTGGGACAGAATCACACAGAAGACACAGTCAAGGAGCAAGAGTCATCAAATGTGACTCCACAGTATATATTATCAGACTGCCCTTGCCAGCACTGGCAGGTAAAGCAATATGCTGTTTCCCCAGACAACTGGAACTGAGAACGATGATCTTATTGAAAGAAGGTCCCACGCCTACTTCATAATATTGAGTATTTTACAAATTATAGCATTTTCTAGAAATTCTTTTATTTTTCTGTTCTTTATTTATGTAAACTATGATAGCAACAGTCATACAGCAAGAAGAGTCAGAAAGGGAAAATATCTCTTCAACCAAATTGTCTTTTCCATGCCACCCCAAGCACCTCTGTAACCCTTTTATGGGAAGAAGGTTAGTCAGAGAGGAGGTAAGTACTTCTTACTCTGTTACTCCGAAGGAGGCCAACAGTGTATGTTAGATTCCATCCAAATTATAAGATTAACAAACAAACACATCAGGTTTTAATTTGTCTACTGATTTCCGAACTTCTTCCCCTCACTCCCAATGTCACTTCAGATTTTCACACCAAGGACTGATTACAATAAGCTCCTGGAAGACAGCTAATCTTGAACGCATGAATACATTACTGTAAGGGTGGTGAGGCACTGGAATGGGTTGCCCAGAGAAGTTGTGAATGCTCCATCGCTGGCAGTGTTCAAG